>JAPMUY010000097.1:0-15000 GCA_026901105.3 Galaxias olidus | reverse complement strand
TAACTGCAGTACACGGAATCTACACGCATGGCCACACCCTGAGCTGGGCTTGCCAACGTGCACTTCACCTCCTCCCTCTTCTCTACACTTCTCCACTGCAGCTGTTACATAACAAATGCAGTGCGGCTGCTGTTCTGGAACCTTCCTATCGTCTTCCCCCATTGTCAGGTTGTCAAGGACCCCTACTAAACCAGCTGGAGATTTGTCCGTGTAATGTCCCATGCAGGGATGAACTGGCACAGATGGCATAGGTCTAATGGCCAAATGACATTCAGTTTTTTCGCAGGACAGTAGTCCAAAAGTATAGTGACCATAGAAATGCCCTTACTGACAATAAAAAAACTTTTCAAATTAATATGAAACTCATATTTACGACTTCAGTGCATTTTACAAAATAACATGGACATGGGTTAATTGACAGTCTGATTATTAATATTTGTATAAATAAGACTAACAATAATGATATTATTATATATTATTGCTATTAATATCCCTTATTTCTAAATAACTCTTCTAAATAATTACACTGATTATTAATTCACAATATGCAAAGAAATATTATGATAAAACTATAGATAAAGCAAGGCTAATTAAATTAGTTTTACAACAGAAGATGAAACGATAATACCACGGAGAGGAAACATTGCATAAACATTACAAGAAAAACCATGTTCATGATTTTCTTTTCAAAACATAAGAGGAAAAGAATCTTTACTGAAGATTTAGAGAGATAAATTAAAAGTTACTTGCAAATTATTTATACAGAAATAATCATAATAATATTCAGTCTAGAAAATCTACCCTCTGTGATGCCTGTCTTACTGAGCAAGATATATGACACAAAACAATTTGTATTTCATAAAAACAAAGTTTATTGTAATAAAAGGCTTAACCATATCAATGCTGTCATTATTTAATGATGATATTTTTGCAATGTTAGATGCTAAAAATAGAGTTTCCATCTGGATGGATTCCCACCTCTGTAAACTGTTCACCATACCCTTCATGAAAGAAAACAGGTCCACTTTTGTCCTTGAACTGAAATGGTGCATCGTTCCCCTGGGTTGCACATGTGTCTTTGTAGATGAGCTTGGGGATTCTGTTTTCTGGGTATAGGAAGAATTGCAGCCTCAGCAGTTTCAGGATGAATTTGATATCTCCTTCATTGCACATATCCTCACTTAAACATTCATTTTTAAAACATTTTCATAATATATTCTATAAATTACATTAAAGATGTTTACGACAGTTTTCTCTCTTTTCTGATGACTGAAAGACATTTTGATCAAATCCTATTCTGATTCAAGACTCACCTAAAATGTAATTGGTCTTTACGTCTTAATGAGGAAATGACTGGTGCAAATAATAATTGTCAGATGTTTCAATGTTGCCCAATATGAATATATGGTGTGGTAATGGTATAGGCAAATATGCAAAATATATTTCAGGCTGAACTGATTGCTTGCAAAGGTTTTGCAAGGCATTCAAAAATATAAATAATAAGGTAGTTGCAGACAAAAACCAATCAACAAGAAAAAGACACAGACAAACAATTTGGAATATGGGTACTATGTGGATGCCCTAGTTAAAGCAATGTTCCTCGCTTAATGATGATAAACTGGATCAATTTGTTACAGCATCAATCTTAATCTTGCCCATCCACGAAGGCAGGGAGAATTATCAATGTATTTATGAGCCCTGGGTATAGCTGAGTGGCTAGATTGATAACAGATAAAGCCTGAAAACAACCAGAAAATTTCTTACATTAAGAGCAGATAAAAAAATAATTAGCAGTAGAGGTTCTATGTTATCCTTAATTTGTACTGGTCTCTCTGAAATGCCTCTAAAAGACATTTTAAAATATATGTTTTTTTTTATTAGAAGATATGATATTACAATGACTTAATACACACAACTTGAGTAATATAAATGCCCAAGTAAGGGGCCCTCAAGCAGAAAGTTGAGGACCTTTCTCGGGAATAAAAGCCAACGATGTGACCAAAGCGCCACCAAGTGGTACGAAGTTGTAAAAACAGGGATGTTTTTCCTTTGTGTCATTACTATAACATACCTTAAGGCAAGCAACATGCATGCAATATTATTAGTCTTTCTAAATTAAAAACTATCCTTTGGGCTCTTACCTAGCTCCCGCCATACAATTGTTTCAGTAAAGCTAAAACCTTTTGCATTTAGAATTGTTGCCTATCCAGACGACATTATAAACATGGTATTGGAATCTTTCACATAATTTGCTACAATGGCCTAATTTTAGAAAAATAACTTTTTAATTTGCAGGCTAAACACGTAAAACGGTGAAACACTACGTTTGTGTGCCAATCAGAATGCTTGATATTGCGTCGTACAATTTTCTTTGCTAAGAACGCACATGCGCACATCATTTTCGAAATGGCGGCTGTGCAGGGTAGTCAGATCGACCCAGAGAGTGAAAAAGACATAAAAACAGAACCATCAAACGATAGTTCTGGAAAAAATATTGGAAATGATGAAGGGAGCCTTTCTACTTCACCTGGGACCACTTCTTCAGATGGAACAAGCAATACTTTGTCTGCAGGAACGGAAGATCAACAAACTCTTCTTGCGGTCTTGCAATTCCTCAAGAAAAACAAGTTAACAGAGTCTGTCGACATTTTGCGACGGGAAGCGGGATTATCGGATGAAATTGAGGACACCAAGGGGTCCAATTCTTCAGGAGCAGGGTCTAGTGGAGCAGTCACTGTGGACGCAGATGGTGGGGATGCCAGCTCTCTCCTCAGCCGGGTGTCCATGTCCTCCGCCGCTGCCCCGGCCAGCACAGCTCCGGCGCCAGTAAAAGGTCCCGCGCAACAAGAGCATCACTACTTTGGCATAAACATAAACATATACAAACATTACATAAACAATAAACAGTGATTTGAATATTTGAATATATACTTTTACTTTATATGTGTCTTCTAACGGTGCAATCAATGCAATCAAATCAAGCGAGGCAATCTAGCATTCAGTTCTGAGATCGTGTTATCGGAAACTTATTTCTGACATTGACATAATGTGCATTTGTTTGATTTACAGCGGCAACGACTGGCGGGGAGGATCAACCAGACGTCAGCGTTGTTCTTTCGGCCTACAGCCAGCAGGGAGATCCAAATCTGTATCAGGTCTACTATAACGGACTGAAGAAGTTTATAGAAACAGTTCTAGACTGTCACAGAGCAGAACTGTCCCAGGTGTTCTACCCACTCTTTGTTCACATGTACCTGGAACTTGTTTACAACAGCCATGAAAATGAAGCAAAAGCCTTTTTTGAAAAGTAAGTTTCAAAACCATATATTTTACCATACAGACTGCAACTGAGAAAAACATAATTAACTTGCATCTCTCTAATTTCCTCTTCATATCAGATTCAGTGGTGACCAAGAGTGTTACTATGAAGAGGACTTGCGTATCCTCTCGGGTATGTCCAAGAAGGAGCACATGAAGGGCAACGAGACACTTCTAGACTTCAGGACCAGCAAGTTTGTCCTACGGATATCCAGGGACTCGTACCAGCTGCTGAAGAGGCATCTGCAAGAACGTCAGAACAACCAGATCTGGAACATCATCCAGGAGCACCTCTACATAGACATTTTTGATGGCATGCCCCGCAGCAAGAGTCAGATAGATGCCATGTCTGGGAGTCTGGCAGGGGAAGCCAAGAGGGAAGCAAACAAGGCTAAGGTGAGTAGGATGAGGTGTGTGTGTGTGTGGGTGTGTGTTCATGCACGCTCGCAAGTGCACGTTTTTGTGTGAACACATTCACAGTATCCTCTCTTTCCTCTGCAGGTGTTCTATGGTCTCCTGAAGGAGCCAGAAATTGAGGTACCTCTGGATGATGAGGATGAAGAAGCAGAGAATGAAGAAGGCAAACCCAAAAAGAAGAAACCCAAGAAGGACAGCATGGGCTCCAAGAGCAAGAAACAAGACCCTAACGCACCCCAGCAGAACAGGTAGAGAGCTACATCGTCTACCCTTATACACATCTAACCCTTGTATTACTTACTACCACGTATTCTCCCATCCTCCACCACGTGTGTACTGTTTACCCACATAGTTTATGATGTTGTTGCTCTGCCCTGAAGGATCCCTCTCCCCGAACTGAAGGACTCAGACAAGTTAGATAAGATCATGAACATGAAGGAGGCCACCAAGAAAATCCGCCTGGCATCAGACAACATGCCCTCCATCTGCTTCTACTCATTCCTCAATGCATACCAGGTAAGAGCTGACACGTGCTGTGACATTATTCCTTCTATCCTCGATGGCAGATGATGGTCAGCATTTGACGGTCAATGTTGTTGACCTTTGACCTTTAGGGTTTGACGGCGGTGGACATCACCGATGACTCTAGTCTTATTGCCGGGGGATTTGCTGACTCTACCGTACGAGTGTGGAGTGTTACGCCCAAAAAGCTCCGCAGAGTCAAGTCGGCAGCAGGTAATTGCCGGGAGCCTCAACAGGAAAGCTTCACATTCTTGTGTAGTTAAGAAAAATATGTTTGAGTATTAAGCTGTGCCTTTACATAATCAACTTTAAAAATGATGACTTAAATAACCTTGTGGTGTATCTGGGCTCTGTGTTGTTTTGTATGTGATTTCTCTTTAGACCTGAGTTTGATAGATAAAGAGTCTGATGATGTCTTGGAAAGAATCATGGATGAGAAGACGGCCAGTGAGTCAAAGATATTGTATGGACACAGTGGCCCTGTGTATGGAGCCAGCTTCAGCCCAGACAGGTACTTCAACAGGACTCTCTCTCTCTTATTAATATCGATTAATTTGCCAGGCAAACAGAACCGGAATTGCCACTGCTTTTTTCATGGTCTAGATGGGTTTCAGCCAAATAACATGTCTCAAGTCAGTTTTTGTGGTACAAAATCAACGTCAGGGTTGTTGTCATGATTAAATAAATATAAGCTGTCTGGTTTCTATCTGCACACCAGCTACTGTTGTAAATGACAGCAGATGGCACCAAAGCAACCAAATCTATATCATAATATCCTACGGGCAGGGGTTGGCGCTTGTGACAAGTGAATATAGAAGCACACTGCACAGTTTTAATGTTTACACATACTACTTGTTTTATACAATATAATATATTTATGTAACACAAATAATAAATTTCACAAATAAGACAAGGATAGGGGTCCATTCTTGTTATGTCAGGATGCACTTACATAGATCCAGCTTTTCATAATCTAGACGTTTTTAGGTGACCTGACGTTGTTCTCTGCTGTCCTCCATCGTTGTCTATCCAGGAACTACCTGCTATCTTGCTCTGAGGATGGTACTGTAAGACTGTGGAGCCTCCAGACGTACACTTGCCTAGTGGGCTACAAAGGCCACAACTACCCTGTGTGGGACACCCAGTTCTCCCCCTACGGATACTATTTTGTCTCCGGGGGTCATGACAGAGTGGCTCGGTATGTATCAACACAAACTGATATATAAAATATTGATCTATTTTATGATGCAGATTTTGTTCATTGGTAGCACATCTCTGCTCTGTGAATGCTAGATGATTTGAACCTTATGCGTGTTCTCCAACAGTCTCTGGGCAACAGACCATTACCAGCCTCTTCGCATGTTTGCCGGCCACCTGGCTGACATCACCTGTACCCGCTTCCATCCTAATGCCAACTACCTGGCCACTGGCTCTGCTGATAGGACAATCCGCATGTGGGATGTCTTGACTGGCAATTGCGTTCGTATCTTTACAGGCCACAAGGTGAAAAAAATAATAGATGTCTTCCAAAATCTGGTTCTGCCGTTCAATGATTATGATTGGCTCGAAAATGCATGGTGGAAAATTTTCATATTTCAACTTACTATGAAATATTTAGAGCCCGATGGATACCTGATTTGTGACTTAGATGTTGTGTAAGGCTCTAATATTTACCCTGGAAATATAAGCCGTTAATTTAACCTAGACTGTTTTACAGGGCCCTATCCATGCCTTGGCCTTCTCTCCAAATGGCAAGTTCCTGGCATCAGGAGCCACAGATGGTAGAGTTCTATTGTGGGACATTGGTCATGGCATGATGTTTGGGGAGTTTAAAGGACACACAGACACCATCTACTCCCTTAAGTTCAGCAGGGATGGAGAGATTCTTGCCTCAGGTGGAAAAAGCTTGACAATTCTAACTAACGACATACAAGTCTTAAGTCATTTTGTTCACTATTATGAGACAAATTAATTATTTACTTTATTTGATCTAAACATAAATTTCACCAAATAATACAAGTTATTTTTTAATTGAAAAGGCTCCATGGATAACACTGTCCGTCTGTGGGATGCAATGAAGGCATTTGATGATTTGGAGACTGACGACTTTACTGCAGCTACCGGCCACGTCCACATACCTGAGAACTCCCAGGAACTACTTCTAGGCACCTATCCAACTAAGTCCTCACCTGTAATTCACCTACACTTCACCAGGAGAAATCTACTGCTAGCTGCAGGTGCCTACAATCCATGAGTACATTAATAACTATTGGGAAATGATCAACTCAAAATGGCTGTTAAGGCAACCAAAAATAATTATTAAAAGAAACTTGACATCACCATAGCCAACAGCTAGGGATAATTAATGTAAACACAAAACAAAAGGTTGGCTTGAGCTCTTGCTTTCTTGGAAGCTTATTTCAGCCAGTCTGATGAGAGATCTGATTATTTCCTTGTTAATAACAGTGCCATTTCTTATCTTAGAGACCATGTTTTTATCACTGCCATTGACACAGCTTTACCCATCTAATTTCTGTATAGTCTTTTATACTGATGATATGTGTAAATAAAACATGTTTTGTATATATGGTGGAATATTGTTTTTATTGTTTACATGGTAATACCAAATCAAGTCATTTTTACAAGCATATCCAGCAGCCTCCCAACTCCTACTAAACTACAGAAATGGTCAGGACACCTGTAGAGAAACAAACAAATGCTTTCAGTGGCTTGTTAGGAAAACAATTGACTAAATCTGTGTCTGAACATTTAACTGGACCTTGATGTATATTTGAGGTTAAGGCATCATACTCACAACATTATCACTTCTCTACGATAGCAGCCTGTTTTTTTGGCTTCAACTTGAAGAAGAGGACAATCGTTGCAATGCTGGCATATGTGGCCAATACACACTGGTGAGAGAATAGACCATGCATGGCCATGTTAAAAACGCATATTGTTGTTTAACATACATCTATGCATTATATTGCTATTAACTATTAAATGTAATTCATACGAGACTTAAGAGAGTATTGTAATTGTTAGCGTGTGGATTGAGTACAAGCCCACTTACATTCCTCCTTCCTGTGATGGTGTATGCATTAAAGTACTTGGCGAACCCAGTGAACTGGTGCTGAGATCCAGCGTCGTGTCCTCCCATGGCTTGTAGTAAGTGGTCCTGAAACATCACATATAAACTTACAATGACATGCATTGCACAAATTGACAATTACTACTGAACAGGCTATGATAGGAACAGAATAAAACGAATCACAACCCACGCTGCAGTGCATGAAACACTATTGACGTTAGTTGTATAACAAGCTAACACTCATCGTAGGTTGACCCCTGACACTAAGTAAGCCTATGTTACTTGACAATCAAAGCCAAGACATGTTTACTATCCTAGGTCAGTCAGTAAGTCTTGTCAGCTAACTTGTCTTAGGCCAGAATACTCACTCACTAATCCATCTAGCTACTGGCTGCTAGCGAGCTAACATTTGCTAGCTCTAGCAATACTAAGTAATACTAATAAGTTATTCTGACATTATCGAAATATCTAGACTCTAGGAAATACTACGAGTTTACAATACATTTGCTATCAGCACAAATGTGTAAGGTTATAAGCAGACGAAATTGCTCTTCCATAAAGCTTACCTTTGACAGACGACCCTTGCGCAAGGAATAAACCAAGTGAAGTGCCCTTCAATAGAAAGAGGCCGCAATGCTAAACGTACCAGGAAGTCCCGCCTACCCGGCTTCTTCACGCAAGGCAAGTGGACAAACTCAAAGTAGGTCTACAATCGCAACGCCTACTCTAGGAACCTTGGTTAGCGAGAGGTTTCTCAAAGCGTCAATCAATTCAGACTTGGAAGTGAATGGTCAATTTACTAAACGGCCATGGTAGATCCTTTTCCGGTCTCAAAACATGGCGTGGTAGTAATCAACACATGTGAGCTTGAATGCAACTGAACATTTAAAGTACGAAACAATTTGCTGATTGATCTACGTTTTTTGTGATTAAGAGACTGTATTTATTGGATTGCTTAATGTTTAATTTATCCTTTGTTTGTCTTGTTATACTGCATGCTAGCTAGCCATCAAAATCTGTTGCCTAACCTTACTAACGTTGGTACTGTACTGTATGTAATTAGCTTGGTAGGTTAGTGATATGATCATGACAGCTTCACAACATTTTTAATGATATGTTTTAGATTTTCTAAGAATGTCAAAAAGTAAAACCCAAACGAAACTTGCACTTATTACT
Source organism: Galaxias olidus (assembly GCA_026901105.3). Taxonomy (NCBI): domain Eukaryota; kingdom Metazoa; phylum Chordata; class Actinopteri; order Galaxiiformes; family Galaxiidae; genus Galaxias; species Galaxias olidus. The sequence continues at coordinate 6,476 of JAPMUY010000097.1, read as the reverse complement.
TATACTAGTTTGACAATTAGACACGTTCATAGAATATGCCATGCATGCAGTGGATTGTTTTAGACCGTTTGCTCTGGATGTTGACGTTGCAACATTTGGTTCTTTAGAAATCAAGGACCACAACTGGACATTATGGCATCAATTGAGGAAGACTTCCCCAGAGGAGGGAAGTCAGCGAAAGAGAGCAAACAACTCTCACAGCGAACAGAAGTGGACAATTTGTTCCAGGTAAGATACCTTCTCTCATCACATTGTACTGAACTTTTCTCTAGATTGTAAATATCTTACTGTTCGGAAACCTCAACCATTTATACATGCTTTGTACGTTTCTTCCATTGGTCTCGATATAAAGACTGAATTTTTGATTGGTATTGTCATGTTTTGTTTTGTGTTTGGCAGTCACACGAACCAACTGTAACCAAGAAAAGGAAAGGAGCCAAACAAGATGTTGACAAAACATTCAAGAAGCAAAAGACAGCCTCCGATGCAGCTCGGAAACTCGCTGTACCAGCAACACATGTTGATATATTGCATATGACGAAGGTACAAGAGAAAGTTTACAGATCTCCTCTAACAGGAGCTAACCTTAATGACAACCATACAACCATGGTGCAATATATCATTGCAAATTCCTTGTAGGTGAAAGCCTACTTGGCAATAAAACCAATTCTGATTCTGACTTAAAAGAAGAGATCAAATGAAACCGTTCTGTCCTAATCTGACTCTAAAAATAAAATAGTTTGAAAATAATTGCGTGTGTGTGTGTCACCTCCAGAATGTGAAGGCAGGCATGCTGATGCTAGGCTGTGTGAAGGAAGTGACAGACTTTGAAGTGGTTGTCAGCCTGCCCAGTGGCATGACGGGTTACATTAACGTTAACCATGTCTCAGACTCCTACACCAAGCTCCTCACTGAGCAGCTGGACTCTGAAGATACAGAGGTAAGACAATGGCAATGGCAAGTCCAATGCTGGGCAAGTTACTCCGACGCGCTCAAAAGATCCCTTAGACCCTCTGCTACTTTGTCTGATCAAACCTCTTCTTTTTTTTTAAGGAGATCTTCTCTTTCCCTCACCTCTTCCGCCCTGGCATGCTGTTCAGATGTGTGGTTGAGAGAGTTGTCACAGCCAAGTCAAGCTTGGGCAGCATTCGACTCTCAATCAACCCCAAGATGGTCAACAAAGCTTTGAGCTCAAGCTTTTTGAAATCTGGCATGGTGAGTTTAAAACAACGACCTACACCTTGTGTATTTATTTCTTATTTACTGTAGGCTTTTCGTAAAACCCAGATCCGATCCACTTAAAAATAAGCTATGATAGAAATATTCAAAATGTGATCAAGTTGTTCCTATTTGTTTTGGTGTAGATGCTGAGTGGATGTGTGGAGAGTGTCGAGGACCATGGTTTCATCATTGACCTTGGCATCAGTGGGACCAATGGTTTCCTGCCCAAACCGGCTGTGAAAGACGAAAGCAACAACCCTGAAGGTAATTGACCCATGTGCTAGCGTTCCGTAAGTGGTACTTTTCATGTGTTGTGTGTCTGTGTAAATATTTTTTGTTTGGTATGAATATTTTTGATGTGTGATCAACCAACATTAGGGAAAGATAATCAGAACGTTTAGCGAATAAAAAGCAGAGGTCAAGACATAAATATATAACCGGGCTGAGGAAAAAACATAATTCGTTGACTGTGTTGCCTGGTCATGCGCTCGTAGAGCTGAAGGTGGGCCAGTATATAACCTGTGTCCTGGAGGATGTGAAGAGCGAGGGGCGAGTGGTCCGTCTGTCGGTAGGATCCAACACCACGGCCCCGGCCTGCGCTGACCCAGAACACGGCTGGACCCTGAACAACCTGCTGCCTGGACTCATGGTCAATGCCCAAATCAAAACGGTAAGTAAGGGGGGCAAGAAGAGCTCTTTGTTCAAACCAAGATAGCCTCCAAAACGACACCCTTGTGCTGACCCCGTTGTGGCGCTGTGTAGGTGACCAAACACGGGCTGATCCTGGAGTTCCTCTCGGCCTTCACAGGCCAGGTGGACTTCCTGCACGTGGAGCCCAGCATGGCCTCGTCCTACACCAGGGGAGACAATGTAGGTTTCCAGCCCCCATACTTGTCTGGCTTAATATGTTCACAAAACATAAAGACTGGTCTATGTGATATTTCATGTTGCAGCGGCAAGCCGATCAGATGACCTTACAGGCGATCTTTGTGTCCATCCCCCCAGGTCACAGCCTGTGTGCTGTATGTGGACACTACCACCCGTGCTGTGGGCCTCTCCCTGCGCAGCCACCTCCTGAAGCCAGGGGGCGGTGTGGAGCTGCCCGCCGCCGACCGCATCGGTGAGGTGGTGCACGACTGCCGCGTCAGCGCCGCTCATCACATGTCGGGAGCCTTCCTGAAGCTGCCTGACCAGACGGTGGTCTTTGTACATGTAAGCATGTCCCGTTTTTCTTTTGCCCAGCTTTCCCAATCCCAGGTTGGAGGTGCGTTGGTAGAGCGTGGGGCCGCTTTAAGCAGGCTGTTACTTAGAACAGCACTGTGCCATACATGCACGTGTTTCTGTGCTCAAGACAACGGCTTGTATGAGTTGGTATGGGCTGGTTGATTGATCTCTCCCTGTTCTCTAGAAACGCAACCTTAAGGAACCCCACCAGACTTCAAGCATGAACAAAATCTTGGCCAAGCCTGAACTCTCCTGTAGGATCGTAAATTTTAACGTCCTGGAACAAATTCACTTTGTTACCCTGCGCAAGTGAGTGTTTGTGTACGGTCGGTTGCATGTGTTATTTTTGGGTGCGACGTACTACACAAATGTGTGTTAAGTGTTTCACCCCGTAACCTTGACGTGTGTTCTGCATTCCAGGAGCGTGATAGAGTTGCCGTTTTTCCGATTACAAGACCTTACTGCTGGGCAGATTGTAGAGGTAATCTGAATCTACTCCTGTATCGTCTCGTCTCGTCTCGTCCCCCCCCCTCAGGACAGTAACATGCTCAAAGTGTCCCGAGTCTTCCAGCAGCATGTGTGTTTAGCTTCCACCTTGTTCCCTTTTCTCTCTCGCCACTGCCCCCTAGGCCACAGTGTTGGACCTGCAGAGTTCTGGGATGATTGTACGGCTGACGGAACAAATCAAAGGCTTCGTGCCCAAGACACACCTCTCTGACGTCATCCTCCGCAATCCTGAGAAGAAGTATGTTCCAGGAATGAAGATCAAATGTCGAGTAAGTCCACCACTGTTAGTCACGCGAGAAGTGACGGTTTGTGGAAAGCGTCTCACTGTCAAGACTAAATGATGAATTGGGTATTGAGCTCCAATCACGTTTGTGTTTTGGTGCGTGTGCGTGTGCGTGTGCGTGTGCGTGCACTGGTGTTTTTCCTCAGGTGTTGAGTGTGGATCTGGAGAGGAAGACACTGATCCTGACCAGGAAGAAAGCGTTGGTGGAGTCCACCCTCCCGTTGCTGCTCACTCTCACAGACGCTCACAGGGGCCGCGTGGCCCACGGTTTCATTGTGAGCGTCAAGCATTTTGGCTGCATCGTCCGTTTCTACAACAACGTTACCGGCCTGGTGCCGGCAGAAGAGCTCTGTTCCGGAGGCTGTGCCAACTCTGAACCCCTCTAAACGGCACGTTTGCAGTTTTCGGAAAAATAAAAATGTCCACACTGTTAAAAATAAGTTATAAAAATATTTAGTTTTAGGATTTATAGATAAGTGTTAATATAATGCTCCAAACCACCAAGAGGCAGTATTCTCTGAATATATGTTCACCGACGTGAAGTTTTGCGCGCTAGGAACTGTGGGTAGGACGTTCTCGGGTCTGCCATATTGGTTTCTATCCTTCTGGCTAACTGATAGAGGGGATATGAAGGGGATACGGGGAATAAATCAACTTTCGGTAAGGACTCGTTAATCATGTTTGCCAATGTATCTCTAAAACTCTTAATTAATTGTTTTTAAAAATATTTTTTCGTTTGGGGTTATTATAGCAAACATTTCTTTCGCATTTCCCCAACCTGTATAATGTCACTTGTGTGATTGCGATCAATACCTACCTAGCCCAGTTCAAATCACTATTGCTTTGAACGTTAACTTTCCTTGGGATTACATTATATTCTGTTCACATCACATAATCCAAGTTAACGTTACTCATGTGGCTGTTGGCCAAGGACTTCAAATTCCACTCGTGTTTGTTTTCATTGCGGTCAGATTGAAATTGAGAACGGGTTCAGTTCAGGTCACTCTTCAGTTAGGTTGTCTGGCCCTGACTGTTGCCTCAGTACCATTTACTAAAAGAGGCATATGCTGCAATACAGCTTTCCTAATACATAGTTAATGGTGACTCGAGAAATCGGGTGTTTACGATTAGTCTAAATACCATGCAGAGCTTTATTCGTGCTGTAGACGTTTCCATGGCCAGTAGTGTCATGTAGTCCAAATCAGCCACCTCATAGCTTTAACAGAAGGGACGTAGAGATAAGTTTGACTTTCTCGTAAAATCCACACCTTCCCCCTGAGTAGTACATAGTCCTATCCTGAACCAAAGTTCAATATGAATTAATGTTTTAAACAAATTATTTTTGAAAAGACGACAGTTAGGGAAGACTTAATAGTCTGGAGATAGAGCCTTGAAAGTCTGTAAATTGTCGTCCTGATGTGGCTGTGCCTGCAAAGTCTCCATACCTCCTCTACCTGCTGTAAACATGCATCTTCTCAAATGTTTTTGTGTTTGGACAGGAAAAAAAAGCTTGGATGAATCTATCTGAGATTCGAGTAATTTTTCTATTTGTTGCTCTGTCATTCTCCTCGCTAGATCCCAAAACTCCTTAGACAGCCAGCTAGTCAATATGCTTGTTCATAACTTAAGGTACCCAGCCAGACGTATTTTGCACCATGATTGGCTACTACCCGCCCACCTGTATGCATTCTAGCCAACTTCGAACAATGGCACTATGTACTTCCCACCCCACTCTTAGGCGTAACACACCACTGTCTTTTGTATCTCTTATTCCTACAGACGAGACTTTATGCAGCCCAGGCTGCCCGTAAGTTGGATGTTGCTGCGGCGGAGCACGTTAAGTTTCAGCCGCAGGATGTACAGGTCAGTGGAGGAGTTTGACCCTTTGTTTCCTCTCTCATCGCCCTTCCACAGAGGCGGTTCTATGCGGCCTCCAGAGCTGACCAGCCCCTGAGTGAGCCTCTGGCAGGACTCAAGCTCTCTGCATGGGCTGCCCACTCTCTCCAGGATGTCCATGTATGTGAGGGATGGAGGAACTTGGGGATACCGGGAGGAGATTGGGGGTTGTGGGGCCTTTTAAGGGCTAGGATGGCCAATGCTCAGCACACAGGGTCCTCGGCGTGTTTTTATGTTTGTTTTGGGAGTTTTTTTTTTCTTCTTTTAATACTATTACTTTGTTTAACTTGTTGCTTGATGTGTAAGATGTTTTGTTTTGATTTACATGTTGTGGAATATGTATTGCAGGAAATGTTCTCTTTGAAGTGCCTTGCTGTGTATAAGCATTTAAACAAAGCTTTTTCTGGATGTGTCGATTCCTTTTGGTGGAATTGTCTTATCTTTTTAAACTTGAATGCATTGATCTCACTAAGCTGTGGCATCGATAATGTCAAGATGTCCTTGTAACCCAACTTTTTTAAGTTTTGTTTACGTAACCATCGAAGATGCAGTATATTGATTGTGTTGTCTGACCTTGACACCAAGACCAGTCCTTGTCAGACAATTTGAATTATTTGAATGTTTGCCATATAATTCTGGAATTCCCTGTTGATGAAAGGGAAGCTCCACAACTTAGTCTGTTTTATAAGCATGGAAAGCAAAACCAAACACAAGGTTTTTTATTAGGATTTGGAAGGAAGTGCTTGCCCTTTAGCCTTTCACCTGTGATCCACAGGTGACCAAACTGCCGAGCGGGCTGGTGATAGCATCCTTGGAAAACTTTTCCCCGGCGTCCCGGATTGGAGTGTTTGTGAAGGCCGGCTGTCGCTACGAGACCCCCGACAACCATGGTGTCACCCACCTCCTTCGTCTGGCAGGAAGCTTGGTAAGAGTCCTGTACACACATTCACAGAAAACCATTGCAGTAATTCCTCACAGGAAGTTATGCTTTAGATTTAAATGTATCCTACTTTAGCCACTGTAAAAAGCGATTGTCAATGAATGTAGAGTGGATGTCATTATTAAATAATTCAACAGAAAGTGTTTTTATGGAGTTGATGCTCTTTCTTACCTTTGTTGTTCTCTGTGTCTCCTAGACAACCAAAGGGGCGTCGGCCTTCAAGATCTGCCGGGGTATTGAGGCCGTTGGCGGCAGCATGAGGTATGCATGTTAAAGCCACTGCTCTCGTGTGTGTTTCTATGCTCTCTCTCTCTCTCTCTGTGTGTGTGTGTGTGTGTGTGTGTGTGTGTGTGTGTGTGTGTGTGTGTGTGTGTGTGTGTGTGTGTGTGTGTGTGTCTCTGCTCT
>JAPMUY010000096.1:130000-140198 GCA_026901105.3 Galaxias olidus | reverse complement strand
ATTACACCTTTAGAGGAGGAGCAAGGTACATCCTGAGAGCTGAGGAGAAAGAGGAGGTAGCAGAAGGTGACAAAACAAGAGGATGTGATTACACCTTTAGAGGAGGAGCAAGGTACATCCTGAGAGCTGAGGAGGAAGAGGAGGATGAGGGATTACACCTTTAGAGGAGGAAGGTACATCCTGAGAGCTTTGTCTGCTGAATATCAAACATCAAAGAAGTGTCATCGGACTGAGCAGCGCCACTATTAATAAATACTGAATCATTTCTTTGATAAATTCTATAAAAAATAAATAATCCAAAGACAAAAGTATTAGTTTCTTATGCTGTTTATTATTAAATCACATTTTCCAGTTTTTAAATGTTTGAATAATGTTTCAGCAAAGCGTTTACCACAGACAAGGAAAATCCCCTATTGAATCAATTATCTCCCTAAACTCAGGAAAAGCAGTTGTTAAGCAGAAGTGAAATACAAGAAAATTGAACAAAAACTGAACTTAAAGAGAAAACACAATTTTGCAAAAGACAATGCACATTTAAAACAAAAAATGTTTTGTGAGGGCTGAATCCAAATGGTCAAAGACAAATACAAAACATATTTTTCTTATTGCTGGTCTGCAGCTTGTTGTCACTGTGTCTTCCTGGCACGCCGGGCCTCAACGGTTACACTTTCTTCTGATGTGGTCCTGCTTTTTTTTTTTTCCCCACTTAATACCACTGTTGAAGCAATGCTGCTTCCCAGACCTGCGAGCCCCCCACCTACAAGGCCTCCTATCAAGGCAGGTACATGCACAGCTACAGTAACAGCTATAGGTACTGAAAGAACAGCTCCTACAGCTGCTCCAGCTACACCAGCACCTGTCACTATCCCCACTTTCTTTGCAATCTCAACATTTTTCTGGAATGCTATTTTATCTTGTGTCTCCTTGTACATGGCATATGTGTATGGTTTACCGTTATTCTTTGTAACCATGTTCTCTATCATATCCATAAGTAATTGGACCTGGGATCTGTCTGTTGATTTATTATTGAACAAGATATATCTGTCCTCCAAAGTCCCAATGACCTCCTGAAGCTGAGTGCAGCCTTCCAGGTAGTGCTCGACTGTGTCTCCCTCATCAAGTTGATCACTGTGGGTGAACAGTAATATGGTGTGGGATGTAGCTTCTGGACCAAAGTTCTTCTTGATCCACTCAATGACGTCATTCTCTTCCTCTGTGATTCTATTGGTCAAACTGACTACCAGCAGGAAAGCATGAGGGCCAGGGGCAGACATTTCAATACATTTCTCTATTTCACGTTTCATAACTTTCTCATCCATTGTTGTGTCATAGATACCTGGAGTATCAATGATCATTATCTGTTCACCATTCACCTCTCCACTCTCTCTCTGACATAGCTTTGTGACAGACTCAGCTCTTCTTTTTGCAATGAATGGGTTCCTCCCCAGGATGGTGTTTCCTGTAGCACTCTTTCCATTGCCGGTCTTACCCACCAGAACTATTTTCACAGTGGAGGAAGGAGCTGTAGGAGTAACACATCATCACGTTATTAATGTGTGAATAAACTGTTTTAAGCTTCCATTTTTCCAACATGCCTATCCCAATTATCCTTCACTGGCAAGCAAAATCAAATTGTCAAATTAAAGTACATCAAATGATTTGCAAAACGAAAGTAAATAGAATAGTCTTCTTGTTCATATTTTATAAAGATATTCAAGTGTTGATAACTATACCTATAAGAGCTAGAACACACTATTTTGATTGGTAGCTAGGAGTTTGTGCCACTCCCTTTCTGATGCACAGCACCCATTGGAACTGAAAGTGAGTGAAACTTGCTGACAATAAAATTTTTTCCAGTTAGATAGTTTCAGTTTGAAATCACCTTAATAAGGGTGTTTTCATTTGTACCAGTGTATAAAGGGTGTGGAGTGAGGAGGAGCTTTGTTGTATTTTATTTTTAATTTAGAATGTACTTTATGTTTGAAACCAGTAATAAATATATGATCAATGTTAAATGTTCATGTTCGATAAAAATGTGCATTTTTTACCAGAAAACCAATACAATTATAAGAACAGTTCACTATTTTGGAGTGTTGACCTGTCCAGAGTTTTACATCCAAGGTTGAATGCTTTCTAACTGAAGAACCATCACGCTAAGCTACGTAGATTTTCAGTCGTACAGTTAGCTTTGAAGCAAATGCATATTTGTAAAAACATACAAGTTTGAAGGATTAACACCCAAAATAGTGATCGATTCCTTTAATGTAAAAACAAAAGGCTCAACAATCAAGTCATCTTCATCTTTACAATGTTCGGTATTTCTGAAACATTATCGTTTACAGTTTTTAAATAAAAAGAAAATCTAAAAAGACTGAATAAGAACAGATGTATCAAATACGTTCTCACATCTACTTGGACCCAGTAAGTAGTTTATAAATACTTACCGTAAAGCTCAATCTCCTCGCTGTCTGATCCAGCCAGTAATAGAGCTGTGGAAATAACATCCAAATGAAAACAATTAGCTCGCTTGCTAATAAAAAAAAAACGCTAAAAACAGCACACATTGTTGGAGTGAGAATGCGCTTCAAATAAATCACAATGAGGTGTGCCAGGCCAAAGATACCTGTATATTCAAATGTGAGACTAGTTCTAAGGAAACATGTTTCCAAATAAACAATACAATAAAAAAGCTTACCTCTGTCGTAGTCCATCCTTTGTCGTGATGTTCATTAAGTTTTGTCAGTTTAAGAATAAACAGCCTACAGGTTTCCCTGAATCAAAGATATAGATCATAAAATCATAAAAACTTGAAATGTAGTCTCCAGTTAGAATTTCAACTTGTTGTGAAATGATAAAATTCCATAAAGACTTAAAATGCATGCTACATTGGCTACAATTTAACCCTAAGCCTAGCGTAGGCCAATTTAAATTAGTTTGATATATTCAAAGATCCTGGCAAAAAACAGAAACCATAAAGACTGAATTTGTCATAATTTATGCAGTCCTTTTGACACAGGCTAGTTCCTTATTCTGTTTAATATAAAAGTGCTGTTATCCAATTCATTAAATTAACACATTATATGACACAGATGCTTAGTTCTAGATTTGGCTTAATCTTTGTCCGTCTCAAAGTCAATGAACTCCAAACCCTCTTATCTTTGGGGTCAGTTTGACTTGTTCAATAAAGAAGGTTTGACGTTCCTTAAGAAATGATTTGCATTATATTTTTGCTTAACGTTTAATTACTTTTCAACAACTGAGAACTGGTTAAACATCTAATTTACTTGATAATACGTTTTCAACGTCTTGTACACATGTTGTATGCATCAGTGTTATTTGGTGTCAATTTGACTCCTAGCTGTAAAAAAAAACATGACAAATTAAGAATTTAGACAGATTTGTTCTGGTGGTTGTGGCTGATATTTGGGTCACCATAAAACTATTTTATAATCTTCAAAAAACTTCACTATGATTTAGGGCCCTAACGTATAACTTCTAATAACTCCTTATAGTTCAAACCACATGGGGGAGGAGAACACAACATTTCAACTTTAACATTGTAAAAAAAAAAAGGGGGGGGGGGCTGGGGGGGAGTTGTTTTTCATTGAAAGACACATCTATGTAGTTTTAAAGAGATATAAAGTATCTGACACATCTGGAGAATGAACAGCAGAAGGAGGAAGAGGAGGAGGAAGAGGGGGAGGGGGCTTGGCTGAAAAGGCATGCTAAGGGTTACAACTGTTAAAATATGAGTTTATTTGTTTTTGAACAAACAGGTCCTGTTGGCTGAAAGCTGAAGAGGAGGATGCAGAAAGGTTAATATAGCTTCAGTCTGCCTGCAACATTTGTGTAGCCCAAAAGTCTTTTTTTTATTGCATTATGTGTTAAATTTGATCAAAATTAATAACTGAATGAAGAATTCTGTGACCTGACAAAACGTCATTAATCTTGCATAAGATTGTGCCTCAACTAATCTTGTCATAAAGGTTTAACTCAGTTCTTTATTTGCTTACTGTAATGATGGGGTGAAATTAGATCTTTAGAATTAAAGATTTTGTAGAATGTCCATACTGTAGGGGAATTGTTTTTATTACGTTTTGATATTTAATAAATGCTCTATCAATATTTATAGATTATTAATGAATTAATAAATTTATATTATAATCGATCAACTTGATCAAGAGTCATATTAAATAATAAAGGGGGCATCACCCAGCGACTTTAGCTTATTGCATGGCTCGATGGGAAACCAGGTCTCTTCTTGGTATTAACTTTATTAAATTAACATTAGTTCAATGTTAACGCGAATATGAAAGTTAAACGTTTCAGTCTCAATTCTGAAGTAGTCAATTCTTTAGTTGTGTGAATGGATGAATCATATGCAAAAGGAAACAGGGGTTTAAACCAAAAATTTGGAGTCTCTACTGTCTGTTAGGAAGCCCCCAAAGCTGCTGTCTGTCTTTTAGAAGACCTGTAATGCCCCAAAGCTGCTGTCTGTCTTTTAGAAGACCTGTAATGCCCCAAAGCTGCTGTCTGTCTTTTAGAAGACCTATAATGCCCCAAAGCTGCTGTCTGTCTTTTAGAAGACCTATAATGCCCCAAAGCTGCTGTCTGTCTTTTAGAAGACCTGTAATGCCCCAAAGCTGCTGTCTGTCTTTTAGAAGACCTGTAATGCCCCAAAGCTGCTGTCTGTCTTTTAGAAGACCTGTAATGCCCCAAAGCTGCTGTCTGTCTTTTAGAAGACCTGTAATGCCCAAAGCTGCTGTCTGTCTTTTAGAAGACCTGTAATGCCCCAAAGCTGCTGTCTGTCTTTTAGAAGACCTGTAATGCCCCAAAGCTGCTGTCTGTCTTTTAGAAGACCTGTAATGCCCCAAAGCTGCTGTCTGTCTTTTAGAAGACCTGTAATGCCCCAAAGCTGCTGTCTGTCTTTTAGAAGACCTGTAATGCCCCAAAGCTGCTTTGTCTAACTGGAATAGGATGGACTAGGAAGGTGGAAGGAGGAAGGACAGCCAATCAGAAAAGAAGAGACCCTTGAAATCACAGTTACCTGGATTAGATTTCGTGTCGCTGGCCAAAGCCTCCTGGTCACCCCTGCTGCCAACTGCCCACACGTTCTCTGGTAATGGTGTGCTGGCTTGGACTGCTAGTAATGCTGCTGGTCAAACTACACACCCATGTCCTCTTGGCTTCAGATGTCAGTGCCTCACCCTGGAAAAGCTCCATCCTGTCTGTTAAGTAATGGTGGCTCCTCCTACCTATTGAGACAAACTAATACAGAACAACCAACTGATAGTTTCATAATCAAATAACCAATTTAATTTGAGCAATTGTAGGAATGGAAGTGCTTGAATTAATTTTCTTCCTGCTTTTTTTTTACCCACATTTAAAAAAAATAAACAATAATAATGTATTTTGGGTATGTATGTGTTTCAAATGCTCAATAACATGTACTATGAGGAGAGGAGGAGGAGGAGGAGGAAGAAGAGGGGTAAGAAGAGATAGTATTAGATTATCCCTTTAGAGGAGGTACATCCTCAGAGCTAAGGATGAAGAGGAAGAGGAGGAGGAAAGAACTAGATGAGGTTAGTATACATAGTTCCTTAGACTCAGTATCATTTCATATAACAACCTTCCTTGTACTTTCTAGAGAAAAAGTCACCACCCCCGTTCTCCATTTGATTTGTCCCACGTTCACCCCTCTAGACGAGTAAATGGAACCTTCCGGGACCGGTTTGTCCGTTCAATATCCTACATCAAGGAAGTGTCATGAGAATGAGCGGCACCACTATTAATAAACAGTGAGTTATTTGTTTGATCAATTCTATAACAAAAAAAAGATATGTCTTCAATTCCTATGCTTTATTTATTATTAAATCCCATTTTGCACAGTTTTTCTAATGTTTGATTCATGTTTCAGCATGCAAGCATTACGTTGCAAACAAAGAAAATCACATTTTCAATCAATTATTCACCTAACCTCAGTAATAGCAATTCTTAAAGCCACTATAGGCAAAATGTTTGTATTAACATATTAAAAATACCTTTCTACAGTTTGCACATTGTAATGTCTATGGGAGAATGAAAAAATCGCCGTTCAGATTAGTGCTCTTGAAGTCTCAGTATTCAATATAAAAGTTGTCTGCTGCCGGGCGTGATCTCTCGCAAAACTGTGACGATTTGCTAGAACAAGGAAGTTCGTCACTAAATCAGGAAGAGATGCCCCTACTTGGAGTATAGTCGTTGCTCGTGCTAGCGATACGCAGTGACCACGAGCATTCTGCATGTCTATTTAAGACGGTTAGAGAAAATAATTACAGCAAGCAAACTGTAGAGGCAGTCACAACTACCTTATAAGAAACTACCTATAGCTGCTTTAAGTACTTTGTTTTACCTATAGCTGCTTTAAGTACTTTGTTTTACCTACAGCTGCTTTGTTTTGTTTTACAAAGTGAAACACAAGAAAAGTATTTGGAAAGTAAACTTACAGAAAACACTATTCAGCAAAAGCCAGAAAAGTCACATTTAAAAAAATATGTTTTAGAGAGATGTACAAATTGCAGGCACTGCAAACCCTACAGCTGTTCCAATTACACAAGCACCTATTACCGTAACCACCTTCATTGCCAACTCAACTTTTCTTGGAATGCTATTTTATCTTGTCTCCTTGTACATGGCGTATGTATATGTGTATGGTTTATTGGTATTCTTTTTAATCACATTCTCTACCGTCCCATACCATCTCTATCATATCCATGTGTTTGGACCTGGGATCTGTCATCGGATTTATTATTGAACGAGATACATCTGTCTTCCAAAGTCTTAATGACATCATCAAGCTTAGTGCAGCCTTTCAGGTACTCCTTGAATGTTTGTCCCTCATCAAGTAGATCACTGTGAATCAACAGTAATATGGTGTGGGATGTAGCCTCTGGACCAAAGTTCTCCCAGATCCACGAATTACGCTATTCTCTTCCTCTGTGATTCTATTGGTCAAACTGACTACCAGTGGGAAAGCATTTGGCCCGGGGGCAGACATCTTAATACATCTCTCCATTTCAGCTTGATGTAGTTTCTCATCCATTGTTGTGTCATAGAAACCTGGAGTATCAATGATCACTATCTGTTCACCATTCACCTCTCCACTCTCTCTCTGACATCGTTTTGTGACAGACTCAGCTCTTATTTTACAGGGAAATCTTTTTATCCCCAGGATGGTGTTTCCTGTAGCACTCTTTCCATTGCCGGTTTTACCCACCAGAACTATTTTCACAGTGGACGGATCTGTAGGATTAACCCATCGTGTTATTAATGTGTGAATAAACTATTTTACACTTCAATTCCTCTAATTAGTCTCAACATTCCTATCACAATCATTCTTCACTGGCAAGCAAACTCAAATTGCCAAATTGAAGTATACCAAAGAATTAGCAAAACGAAAGTGAACAGAATAGTCTTGTTCATATTTTTTAAAGATATTCAAGTGTTGATAATGCACTTAGCTGTTGCTGACTATAAACCAACTTAGAAGCTAGAACACATTGTTATGATTGATAGATAGGAGTTTGTGCCACTCCCTTTCTAATGCACAGCACCAGTGAAACTGAAAGTGAGTGAAACTTGCTGACAGTAAGACTTGTTCCAGTTAGATAGTTTCAGTTTGAAATCACAGTGATATGGTTGTTTTCCTTTGTATCAATGTATGAAGGGTGTGGAGTGAGGAGGAGCTATGTTGTATTTTATTTTTCATTTAGAATGTACTTCATGTTTGAAACCAGTAATAAATATATGATCAATGTTCATGTTCGATCAATATTAGCATTCTTTACGAGAAAACCAACATAATTATAAGAACAGTTCACTATTTTGGAGTGTTGACCTGTCCAGATTTTTGCATCCAAGGTTGAATGATTTCTAACTGAAGAACCATCACGCTAGGCTATGTAGGTTTTCAGTTGTACAGTTAGCTTTGAAGCTAATGCATATTTGTAAAAACATACAGGTTTGAAGGATTAACACCAAAAATAGTAACCTATTTTTTAAAACGTCAAGTAAAAATAAAGGTTCAAAGATCAGGCCATCTTCATCTTTACAATGTTCAGTTTTTCTGAAACATTATTGTTTACAGCTGTTTTTGTAATAAAAAGAAAATCTGAAAAGACTGAATAAGTACAGACTTATCAAAGACGTTCTCAGTTCTACTTGGACCTTGTAAGTAGTTTATAAATACTTACCGAAGAGCTCAATCTCCTCACTGTCTGCTAGAGTCAGTAATGAAACTGAAAATAATATCCAAAGAAAAAGAATGAACTTTATTGCTAAAACAAAAAAGAAAAAAAAACAGCACACATGCTGCTATGGATTAAAGGAGAATGCGCTTCAAATAAATCACAATGAGGTGTGCCAGGCCAAAGATACCTGTGTATTCAAATGTGAGACTAGTTCTAAGGAAATATGTTTCCAAATAAATAATACAATAAAAAAGCTTACCTCTGTTGTAGACCATCCTTTGTCCTGATGTTAATTAAGTTTTGTCGACTTAAGAAGAAACAGCCTACAGGTTTCCCCGAATCAAAGACACAGATCCTAAAATCTTATCGACTCTAAATGGAGTCTCCAGTTCGAGCTTCAACTCGTGAAATGATCAAATTCCAGAAAGACGTCAACATAGACTTAACATGCATACTACAGTGTCTACAATTTAACCCCTAGCCTAACCTAGGTCAATTTAAATTAGTTTGATATATTCAAAGATTTTGGCAAAAAACAGAAACCATAAAGACTGAATGAACTCTTTACAGTCATACATACAGTCCTTTTGACACAGGCTAGTTCCTTATTCTGTTTAATATAAAAGTGCTGTTGATCAATGAACGAAATGAACACATTATGGGCCAGTTTCCCGGACACAGAATAATTGTTAACTATTATTAATAATTGTTAACTGGACACAGTTGTTGAAAAGTAATAAACATGAAGCTAGAATATAATGCTAATAACTTCTTTAGAGACGTCATACTTTCTTTATTGAACAAGGTCAAACTGACCTCAAAGATAAGAGGGCTAAGTTTGGAGTTTAAAAACACAACATGTTTTTGGTAATTACTTTGGGCCGGTTTCTCGGACAAAGATTAAGCCAAATCCTAGACTAAAACACATCTCCATTGACAGTGAGATATAGTCTAGAACTAAACTTAATCTGTGTCTGGGAAACTGGCCAAATTTCATAAATTGATCAACAGCACTTTTATATTAAATAGAATAAGGAACTAGCCTGTGTCAAAAGGACTGCATAAATTATGACTGGAAATAGTTAATTCAGTCTTTCTGGGATTTGTTTTTTGCAGAATCTTTGAATATATCAAACTAATTTAAATTGACCTAGGTTAGGGTAGGGTTTAAATTTTAGACACTGTAGCATGCTTGTTAAGTCGATGTTGATGTCTTTCTGGAATTTTATCATTTCACAAGTTGAAGCTCGAACTGGAGACTAGATTACAAGTCGATAAGATTTTAGGATCTATGTCTTTGATTCAGGGAAACCTGTAGGCTGTTTATTCTTAAATTGACAAAACTTAATGAACATCAGGACAAAGGATGGACAACGACGGAGGTAAGCTTTTTTATTGTATTGTTTATTTGGAAACATGTTTCCTTAGAACTAGTCTCACATTTGAATACACAGGTATCTTTGGCCTGGCACACCTCATTGTGATTTATTTGAAGCGCATTCTCACTCCAACCGTTGCTGCATTAGTGGCAGAGACAGAAAAAAAGCAGGACCACATCAGAAGAAAGTGTAACCGTTGAGGCCCGGCGTGCCAGGAAGACACAGTGACAACAAGCTGCAGACCAGCAATAAGAAAAACATGTTTTGTATTTGTCTTTGACCATTTGGATTCAGCCCTCACAAAACATTTTTTGTTTTAAATGTGCATTGTCTTTTGCAAAATTGTGTTTTCTCTTTAAGTTAAGTTTTTGTTCAATTTTCTTGTATTTCACTTATGCTTAACAACTGCTTTTCCTGAGTTTAGGGAGATAATTGATTCAATAGGGGATTTTCCTTGTCTGTGGTAAACGCTTTGCTGAAACATTATTCAAACATTTAAAAACCGGAAAATGTGATTTAATAATAAACAGCATAAGAAACTAATACTTTTGTTTTTGGATTATTTATTTTTTATAAAATTTATCAAAGAAA
>JAPMUY010000096.1:90000-102500 GCA_026901105.3 Galaxias olidus | reverse complement strand
AGAGTTATGTAGTTCCTCCCCTGTCCTAATATGGACATAGCAGAGTCCTGTAGCTCCTCCCCTGTCCTAATATGGAGATAGCAGAGTCCTGTAGCTCCTCCCCCTCCTAGAGTGGGTGTGATTGACTCTTTAATCAGCACCAGGTTTCCTCATGTTGCACTTGTTAGACGTGATTGCCTAGGCAAAGCCTTATCAGACTACAGTGTGTGTGTGTGTGTGTGTGTGTGTGTGTGTGTGTGTGTGTGTGTGTGTGTGTGTGTGTGTGTGTGTGTGTGTGTGTGTGTGTGTGTGTGTGTGTGTGTGTTCCTCTCTCCTGTCTAACCAGGAGTCTGTTATGTTCATGTCCTAGGAGCACACCAGTCACAGTGTGTTTCCTCTCAGCCCTCTGAATCATCCTCCCCCAGCATTATCAGCCTCAGAACAGTGGGCAGCCTCTAACAGCATTATCAGCCTCAGAACAGTGGGCAGTCTCTAACGGCATTATCAGCCTCAGAACAGTGGGCAGTCTCTAACAGCATTATCAGCCTCAGAACAGTGGGCAGCCTCTAACAGCATTATCAGCCTCAGAACAGTGGGCAGCCTCTAACAGCATTATCAGCCTCAGAACAGTGGGCAGCCTCTAACAGCATTATTAGCATCAGAACAGTGGGCAGCCTCTAACAGCATTATCAGCCTCAGAACAGTGGGCAGCCTCTAACAGCATTATCAGCATCAGAACAGTGGTCAGCCTCTAACACAGCATTATCAGCCTCCGAACAGTGGTCAGCCTCTAAATTGGCATTATCAGCGTCAGAACAGTGGTCAGCCTCTTAAACAGCATTATCAGTATCAGAACAGTGGTTTCTTAAAACAGAACTTCAGATCTTTGAGTCACTGAAAGGGGGATTAAGTTTAGTTAACATCTTAATGGCATGTTTATATGAATGATATGTTTTATCAGTGGAGGGAGAATGAAAGGGAATTAGTGGACCTTTCTGGTACAGTCAAAGTCCCCTTTGAGGCTATAGAGACCAGAGATCTGAATCCTTTAGTTTAGTTTAGACCTCTCTGGTACTGTCAGAGTCCTCCTTAGACAGTGTAGAGACCAGGGCTTATAACATCTATGTACATCTCTGTGAAAGGGATACAAGCAGAGGAGAGGTGAAGGCCGAGGAGGAGGAGGAAGAGGACAGTCTAATGTGGAAGAGGAAGAGGACAGTCTAATGTGGAGGAGGAAGAGGACAGTCTAATGTGGAGGAGGAAGAGGAAGATGACAGTGTAATAGGGAGGAAGAGGAAGAGGAAGATGGTAGTCTAATGTGGAGGAGGAAGAGGAAGATGGTAGTCTAATGTGGAGGAGGAAGATGGTAGTCTAATGTGGAGGAGGAAGAGGAAGATGACAGTCTAATGTGGAGGAGGAAGATGGTAGTCTAATGCGGAGGAGGAAGAGGAAGATGACAGTCTAATGTGGAGGAGGAAGAGGAAGATGACAGTCTAATGTGGAGGAGGAAGAGGAAGATGACAGTGTAATGGGGAGGAGGAGGAAGAGGAAGATGGTAGTCTAATGTGGAGGAGGAAGAGGAAGATGGTAGTCTAATGTGGAGGAGGAAGATGGTAGTCTAATGTGGAGGAGGAAGAGGAAGATGACAGTCTAATGTGGAGGAGGAGGAGGAGGAAGATGGTAGTCTAATGTGGAGGAGGAAGATGGTAGTCAAATGTGGAGGAGGAAGAGGAAGATGGTAGTCTAATGTGGAGGAGGAAGATGGTAGTCTAATGTGGAGGAGGAAGAGGAAGATGGTAGTCTAATGTGGAGGAGGAAGATGGTAGTCTAATGTGGAGGAGGAAGAGGAAGATGACAGTCTAATGTGGAGGAGGAAGAGGAAGATGACAGTCTAATGTGGAGGAGGAAGAGGAAGATGACAGTCTAATGTGGAGGAGGAAGAGGAAGATGACAGTCTAATGTGGAGGAGGAAGAGGAAGATGGCAGCGTAATGTGGAGGAGGAGGAAGATGGTAGTCTAATGTTGAGGAAGGCTTGCGTCAGTGGTGTAATCTCCTGTGGCTGTAGAGGAGCTGTCCCTCTCTCTCATCTGTCCTACCAGCAGCACACAGTTAGAGAGAGAGAGAGAGAGAGAGAGAGAGAGAGAGAGTGTGTGTGTGTGTGTGTGTGTGTGTGTGTGTGTGTGTGTGTGTGTGTGTGTGTGTGTGTGTGTGTGTGTGTGTGTGTGTGTGTGTGTGTGTGTCTGTCTGTCTGTCTGTCTGTCTGTCTGTCTGTCTGTCTGTCTGTGTGTGTGTGTGTGTGTGTGTGTGTGTGTGTGTGTGTGTGTGTGTGTGTACAGCAGCAGTGCAGCACAGTGCTGACGTCTGGAATTGGCATGCTGGGAGAAACCATGCGTTTGCTCTTGAGCCGGCTGTTGATCACATACACACACACACAAACACACACACACACACACACACACACACACACACACACACACACACACACACACACACACGTACACACACACACGTACACACACACATAGATAGACAAACAATCACACACACAGAGTGACAAAGTAGAAATACACACATGTAGACACTGACTTCAGACATTACAACACCTGCAGAAACAATGTCACATAAAGAGACATCTTAACAGCAGTCACTCTGAAACAAACTCATTCTCACATTCACAGCCACACTGAACTACAGCTACTTTAAGATGCAGTTACTTTAATATACAGTTACTTTGAGATACAGTCATTGTGATATACAGTTACTTTAATACAGAGGTGCCATCACCAGTGTAAAAGTAGTATTGCTAAACTTTCTCGCCAATCACCATAATATGGTGTATGCATTAGATAAAGAACTCATAAAGCTACCTATTTTGTACTGTGCTGTTATTGTATGTTTAAATGTGAAACATTTATGAATAACTAACAATGTATGAATGTAATCATGAATAAGATCACTGGGCGGTGGCCTGGATGCATGAACCCCCATTAAGACAATTATAATATCTATCTGTATAAATCATGAACTAAGTCTCATCAACAGCTGACAGCTACAGTCATGTACTTGTCTGAACATATACAAACTCCATGTCTGTACAAATGTATTCATTACAATGTTGAAATTCATCAACATGCATGTAACATAGGCCATAGCCAGGATTTTGGAAATGCTGAGGTCATGAGTCCTTGTTTGAGAATTTCATTAAGACTATAGTATAAATCTATGCATTTTAATGCACTTGAGTAACACAAATCACTAAGGAAATCATGTCAGACTTTGTCAGTGCCGACACATTAATTCTACTAGTCTAATTTTCATTTAAGACAAGATAAGTCACAAATATGGCCAATATTGAAATTACTCTTCTGTTCAGTTTCTCATTGCATTGAAATCCCTTTCACCATTTAACAAATTGAGCAGAGTATCTTTCAGGTTTGGCTATCTTTCAGGGCTGGCCTGACAAGTGTTCAAAAACTCATTACTCTAGTTTAGTCTCTTCCTTCACTAGATCATTTTCCCCTTTATCTTGCTATCTTCTCTGGTCTCTCTCTTGGAAGAACCTGCTCTCTCTCTCTTCTCTCTTCTTTTTTCACTCTGCACCTGCTGCCATTCTCATCTCTCTATTTCCTTCTGTCTCTTATGCAGAATTATTTTAAATTATAAAAAAAACTTTTCAGTTACACATATGGAGATTGTATAAGTTAGAACCATGTCATCATCAACATCGGACACTATAGCAGCATTTTGATTCATTAATAAATAGCATGATTGATGTTTTATGGAAAAATGGTGTTTCCAATAGTTTATCCACCCTGTATAGGCTCAGCAAATCCTAAATTTACATACGAATGCATTCATTATTATATTTGAGCAAGAATAATATATTTTGTCCGGGGTCGGGTCGCGGAGGTAATTCAAGCAGGGCATCCCAAACTTCCCTTTCCCGGGCCACATTAAGACTGGGGGATTCCAAGGCGTTCCCAGGCCAGTGTGGAGATATAATCCCTCCACCTGGTCCTAGGTCTGGCCTCAAATAAACACCTCCCTAGGGAGGCGGCCAGGTCATCCTACTAGATGCCCGAACCACCTCATCTCCTTTCTACGCAAAGAAGCAGCGGCTCTACTCCGAGTCCCTCACGAATGGCTGAACTTCTCACCCTATCCCTCATGCCAGCCACCCTCCGGAGGAAACTTTTCCGCCACTTGTATCCGCGATCTCGTTCTTTCGGTCATGACCCACCCTTCATGACCATAGGTGAAGAAACGAAGTAATACTCTCTCTTCGTCACATTTGCGATAGAGCGACTGCAACACCGCGCCCGCTGCTCCAATTCTCCGGCCCATCTCTCGTTCCATTTTACCCTCACTATATTTGAGCAAGAATAATATATTTTAATGAGCAGGTACTGCCAAAGAAGAAACAGTGTTGCTACCTTCTTTTTCTCTCTATTCATCATCTCACTCGCCTTCTCATTCACTTTTTCTGTCTCATGTCTTGCAACCGCTATCCCAGTGAAGAAAGTAAACACTAGTGTTAGCTAGCTTACTCTAACTTAAAGTTTCTCTCGCCAAAATGTAACCTAACTTCAGAGCAATATTTAGCCCACTTCCCGACAAGCTAGTTTCACAAGCCCGATACCAATGGATTTCTCCCGGTTGTGCAGTTTCATATGATGCCAATAAATAGTACCGAGCTTAAATGAGCCCGCCAGAGCTCGCGTGTAAGAGCGCAAGTTGTATGGGGAGAAAATAAAAAAAAATAGGCCTATTGAAAAAACATTGAGGACATGACCTCAATAGTAGCAATGGCGCAACATAATTGGTCTTTACAATAAGATGGACGCGATTGTTCACGAGTATATGCCTCTATTAGGCTACATACAATTGGTTTACATGGATCTTATAATGTGCTTCTTCCAACACAATTTAAAGAACTAGCCCCAACTTGTGCGTCACTCCTGAAAAGGACGGACCGCGGTCACTGAAAATTAGATAGAAAAGTCAAGACCTACGTGCGTTCTTGCCTCATTCAGATGTTTATCGAGAATAATTTGAAAACAAACATACAATTTAAATACATTTCTTTCAGTATCTTTCCTTAATCCATACTGGAAATTTTTTTTTATTCAATTTGTATGTTTGTATTACATATGTTTATAGATTATTCAACAACCTGGCTTTAGCTTTGATGTAGGCCTATTACTGTTATGTTTCCTAAGCAACATCTTATGAAATACATTGTAAAAATAGCACTGTAAATTTAAAGATTTTTTTTACAGTGTACAATAAACAGCATGTGAAGTCTAGCTAACGCATCGGTTACGACCGTCACGTCTCTTTATCTCACTAGAGCTGTTTCCCGCTGTCTCTGGTCGTATAGCGGCCTGAATGGAGACTAATGGAACGATGCAACGCGGTATCGTTAAAGTTTGAATGTGTTCATATATCGCAGCAGATGCAATCGGATTATTCACTAGGCCTACATAAAATCAGGATTTTATTACAGGTTGCTGAGGTCTTCTACATGAAATAAACGCTATATGGTCTGCGAAAAAGTAGTATTGCCAGGCAATACTTGTTTGAGAAGTAGTATTGCCACGGCAATACTGGCAATACTGACGGCGGCGGCCATGCTTCAATATACAATTACTTTAAGATACAGTCACTGTGATATACAGTTACTTTAAGATACAATTACTTTAATATACAGTTACTTTGAGATACAGTCACTGTGACATACAGCTACTTTAAGATACAGTTACTTTAATATACAGTTACTTTGAGATACAGTCACTGTGACATACAGCTACTTTAAGATACAGTTACTTTAATATACAGTTACTTTGGGTGCAGGGAGAAACCAGAGGAGTGAGTATACTGTGAGATACAGCAAGACGAGAGAGAGAGAGAGGGGAGGGGGGACGGGGACTGTTGAGCGGAAGGAAACCACAAACCACAGTTTGACATACTTCAACTTCCTTTCTCAGGTCGGGCCTCACTCACAGTTTGAAGACTTCACACACACACACACACACACACACACACACACACACACACACACACACACACACACACACACACACACAGAGAGAGAGAGATAATCTGATGTATTTCCTAGAAAGAGGCTCCCAGACAAAGGACTATTTCTGCTATCCATCTCCCTCTCCCTCCCTTCTTTCCCCTCCCTTAGAGGCAGACAGTAAAAGGCTGCTAGATCAAAGCTGTTCTTTGTCTGCCTGTCTGTCTGCCTCTGTCTGTCTGCCTGCCTGCCTGCCTGCCTCTGTCTGTCTGTCTGTCTGTCTGTCTGTCTGCCTGCCTGCCTGCCTGCCTGCCTGTCTGTCTGTCTGTCTGTCTGTCTGTCTGACTGCCTGCTTGTCTATCTGTCAGCCTGTCTTCCTACTTCCACCATCAAACACACACACACACACACACACACACACACACACACACACACACACACACACACACACCACATGGTTCTCCTCTTGTGGTAAGCCCAAGCTAGCCGTTGAGAGGTAACAGCTAACAGCTAATATCTAGCTTTGAGCTTGCATTTTACATCTACAGCTAGCATCTAGCTAACAGATACCAGCTAACCAGCTAACATCCAGTTAAGAGAAAACAACTACTAGCTAACATCTAGCTAACAGGCAACAACTTCTAGCTAACACAAGACCTTGCAGACAGACTCAGCAGAAGTTTTCAAGGGCTGCTTCTAATGATATAACACTGAAACATAGACAGAAAGACAGGCACACACACACACACACAGACACACACACAATCACACACACACACACACACACACACACACACATACCCCCCACACACACACACACACACACACACACACACACACACACACACACACACATACACACACACACACGCACACACTCTCATGTCTTTAAATATGCAGTAGGAGTTGACTCATGCTGACAGAAAGATGATAATGGACGTCCTTTGAGCCTGTCGGGGCTTGACAGCGTGAGCGTGCACACACACACACACACACACACACACACACACACACACACACACACACACTCACACACACACACACACACACACACACACACACACAAACACACACTTACCACACAATCCTCCAGGGCTAGAACATGGCCTTTTGAAGGTAATCCATTATGGGTTTAATGGAATCATTCTGCTTGATCTGATAACTCATTGAGACAGTCTGGAGTGGCCATAGGGTGGAACGGCACAGCACAGCACAGCACAGTCTGCAGTACAGCACAGCACAGCACAGCACAGTCTGCATTACAGCACAGCATAGCTCATCCAGCACAGCACAGCACAGCACAGTCTGTAGTACAGCACAGCACAGCACAGCACAGCTCAGCACAGCACAGCACAGCACAATACAGCACAGCACAGCACAGCACAGGATAGGAGAGGACACAGGACATTGTGTGTATACCTGTCAGCCTACCTGCCTATCTCTCTCTCTCTCTCTCTCTCGCTCTCTCTCTCTCTCTCCCTCATACATCTCCTCCCTCACAGTACTGTACTGTATAATGTACGTATTGTGCTGTATAATGTACATACTGTGCTGTATAATGTACATACTGTACTGTATAATGTACGTACTGTACTGTATAATGTAGATACTGTACTGCATAATGTAGATACTGTATAGTATAATGTACGTACTGTACTGTATAATGTAAGTACTGTACTGTGTAATGTACGTACTGTACTGTATAATGTACATACTGTGCTGTATAATGTACGTATTGTACTGTATAATGTACATACTGTGCTGTATAATGTAGATTCTGTACAGTATAATGTACGTACTGTACTGTATAATGTACGTACTGTACTGTATAATGTACATACTGTGCTGCATAATGTAGATTCTGTACAGTATAATGTACGTACTGTACTGTATAATGTACATACTGTACTGTATAATGTAGATCCTCTCCTTGCTCTGGTGTTTGGGCCTAACTGACATTCTCACATGATAACTGCAGAGGCAGGGGGAACGCTGTGGCGCTCAGAATCAAAGCAGAGACATGACGAGATACGGCTTTCCATTTCACAGGCGGGTCTTTAGATTCAACAAATGCAAAGAGATTCCTGGAGACCTTCCTTCCCTCAGACAGCTCCGCCGGCTTTAATTGGCTCTATAAATAAAACCCTTCTTCTGCAAAGTCGTTTTGAGAGGAGCCAGTGAATTGAGAGAGAGATGAGGATGATGAGGATGATGAGGATGAGCGTTCTGTTGTGGTCCCACTGAAGCCTGGTTTGAACACAGCTTCATCAAGCGGATGAGGACCGGCGTCGATGAGGAAGGGTATGGTGGGGATGGAGGACGGAGGACGGAGGAGAGAGAGAAACGAAGTGGAGAGGGAGGCGATGTCGCCAGAGATGATTGGTTCCCGTCGGCTAATTGCCGTGCTGGGAGACGATGATTAAAAGAGAAGGTCTGGGAGGAGACGAGGCTCTCCACGCTGAGCAACAACACCGACACCTGCCAACAACCTTCCCGATCTGGCCAGAGTGTCCTCGCTTTGAACGTCTTCCTGTCTCACACTCTCTCCTTCTCTCCTTCTGTCTCTCTCTACCTCTCCCCCTCTCTCTCCCTCTCTCCCTCTCTACCTCACCCCCCCTCTCTCCCTCGCTCCCTCTCTCCCTCAACCCCTCTCTCTACCTCACCCCCTCTCTACCTCACCCCCTCTCTCTCCCTCTCTCTCTCTCTCTACCTCTCCCCCTCTCTCTCCCTCTCTCCCTCTCTACCTCACCCCCTCTCTCTCCCTCGCTCCCTCTCTACCTCACCCCCTCTCCCTACCTCACCCCCTCTCTACCTCACCCCTCTCTACCTCATCCCCTCTCTCTCTCCCTCTCTCTCTCTTTATTTCTCTCTATCTCCCCTCCTATATCTCTCCCCCCCAACCCCCCCCCCACCCCCAACCCCCTCGCTCTATGTGTTTCTCTCTCTCTCTCCCACACCCCCCCCCCCTCTCTCTCTCTCACTCTCTTCGTGTTTCTCTCTCTCTCTATCTTTCTGTTTCTCTCTAACACTAGTGGACTGCCAATTAAGCTCAGTGGCTCTTCAAAGCTCATCAGTTCCTGACTCTCTGCTTGGCTGGCTGCTGGACCGAAGATAGTTATATTTTTACCGCTCCTTCACAAAAGACCAAAATAATCACCATGAATATGGAAATGATTCTTCTTTCACTCTCCGTGCTTCAAAGAGAACTGGCAAACTCCTCTGCTCTGCATGCAGACCTGTGGCAGCACATGACTCAAAACAGACTACTAAAAACGACAACACCCAAAGTCCTGCTGCTAGCCTGGCAAGGCATCTTTAATCAACTGAGGACTTCAGCAGTAAATAATGCCTTACTTCCATCGTTCAAGGTTGTTAGCTGAGTGCAATTAAAACTTAGGGAATTAAGGAAAGTAAAGAAAAAGAGTGATTTTCCCCTCAAACGCTCAACTGTCATTTCTGACTGGCGTGGCATGGGGTGTGTGTGTAGCGTGGCGTGGCGTGTGTGTGGCATGGCGTGGCATGGGGTGTGTGTGTTGCGTGGCGTGGAGGGTGTGTGTGGCGTGGCATGGGGGGTGTTTGTGGCGTGGCGTGGCGTGTGTGTGGCTTGGCGTGGCTTGGGGTGTGTGTGTGTGTGGCGTGGGGTGTGTGTGCGGCATGGCGTGGGGTGTGTGTGTGTGTGTGTCGTGGCGTGTGTCTGTGTGTGTGTGGGTAGGGGATGTGTGTGTGTGTGTGTGTGTGTGTGTGTGTGTGTGTGTGTGTGTGTGTGTGTGTGTGTGTGTGTGTGTGTGTGTGTGTGTGGATGTGTGTGTGTGTGTGTGTGTGTGTGTGTGTGTGTGTGTGTGTGTGTGTATGTGTGTGTGTGTGTGTGTGTGTGTGTGTGTGTGTGTGTGTGTGGATGTGTGTGTGGGGATGTGTGTGTGTGTGGGTGTGTGTGGGATGTGTGTGTGTGTGTGTGGCGTGGCGTGTGTGTGTGTGTGTGTGTGGCGTGGCGTGGGATGTGTGTGTGTGTGTGGATGGGTGGGGGGGGACAACATGAAGCCCCACAGCGCTTCAATTAGTCACTGAACGGCAGGGCCATCAGTTCAGCCGACAGCCTCTCAATAAGGCCCTCCTTATTTCCCCAACCAGCCCCTCCTGTAATAACCTGGGCCGCAAATACAACCTTTCCCTTTTCAAACTGACACCGTTCTCCAATCTCCTCCGTCTTAATTCCCTCCTCAGTCAATCTGGCAGCGGAACGATTCAGAGGCCCGTGGAGAGCCGGGATTGGCTGAGACAGACGCAGATAGAACCCTCAGTAATATCTCAGTGTGCAGATTGCCCAGGGAACAAGGGATATGATCAGCGCCCATATAAGGAGATCTTCTTCTAATAAGGGTTTCTTCCTTCCTGTTCTCTGACCACTGGGGGCCAATCAGGGGGTGTAGAGGAGTGATGAGTCAGCGTGGTGTGAAGGGATTGGGTCAGCAGACACACACACACACACACACACACACGTAGACACACATGTAGACACACACGTAGACACACACGTGTAGACACACATGCATAGACACACACACACACACACACACACACAGACACAGCCACACTCCCTCACACACACACACAGAGACATGGTGAGCCTCATCAGAATGGACTGTCTAACTAACTCTGTAAGTGATGAGCAGGGAGAGAGGGAGCCGTTCCAGTGAGCTGTGTGTCTGAGGCCTGCTCTCTGACATGATAAGAAGGGGCTGCTTGTTTTACCACCGTGCTGCTCTCATCCGGTGTTAGGCTTCTTTTCAGCAGCAGCAGAGGCTCTAGGTCTGCAACAAAGGGTGTACAAGGCAGTCGAATCAAACGCTCCGAGGTCAAGCTCAGATACTGCTCTGATGAACACTGTGTTATTGTGAAACGTTGACCTCTGACCCTCTGATGAACACTGTGTTATAGCGACACGTTGACCTCTGACCCTGTGATGAACACTGTGTTATAGCGACACGTTGACCTCTGACCCTCTGATGAACACTGTGTTATAGCGACACGTTGACCTCTGACCCTCTGATGAACACTGTGTTATAGCGACACGTTGACCTCTGACCCTCTGATGAACACTGTGTTATAGCGACACGTTGACCTCTGACCCTCTGATGAACACTGTGTTATAGCGACACGTTGGCCTCTGACCCTCTGATTAACACTGTGTTACAGGCTAGCGACACGTTGACCTCTGACCCTCTGATGAACACTGTGTTATAGCGACACATTGACCTCTGACCCTCTGATGAACACTGTGTTACAGGCTAGCGACACGTTGACCTCTGACCCTCTGATGAACACTGTGTTACAGGCTGGCGACATGTTGACCTCTGACCCTCGGATGAACACTGTGTAACAGGCTAGTGGCATGTTGACCTCTGACCCTCTGATGAACACTGTGTTACATGCTATTATACGTTGACCCCTGACCCTCTGATGAACACTGTGTTACAGGCTAGTGGCACGTTGACCTCAGACCCCCTAAATAACACTGTGTTACATGCTATTATACGTTGACCTCTGACCCTCTGATGAACACTGTGTTACAGGCTAGTGGCACGTTGACCTCTGACCCCCTAAATAACACTGTGTTACATGCTATTATACGTTGACCTCTGACCCTCTGATGAACACTGTGTTACAGGCTAATGACACGTTGACCTCTGATCTTCTGATTAACACCGTGTTACAGGCTTGGACAAGGTAAGTAGTTATGCCTAACAAGACAACCACACACCTGGATAGAACTACAAAATGCCACATAACAGGATGGAACCAGCTGGGATTCAAGACGTAAGATGACTGTCACTAAAGTCCAAATACCAATGACTGTCACTAAAGTGCAAATACCAATTACTATCACTAAAGTGCAAATACCAATGACTATCACTAAAGTGCAAATACCAATGACTATCACTAAAGTGCAAATACCAATGACTATCACTAAAGTGCAAATACCAATGACTATCACTAAAGTCCAAATACCAATGACTATCACTAAAGTCCAAATACCAATGACTATCACTAAAGTCCAAATACCAATGACTGTCACTAAAGTCCAAATACCAATGACTATCACTAAAGTCCAAATACCAATGACTATCACTAAAGTCCAAATACCAATGACTATCACTAAAGTGCAAATACCAATGACTGTCACTAAAGTGCAAATACCAATTACTATCACTAAAGTGCAAATACCAATGACTATCACTAAAGTGCAAATACCAATGACTATCACTAAAGTGCAAATACCAATGACTATCACTAAAGTGCAAATACCAATGACTGTCACTAAAGTGCAAATACCAATTACTATCACTAAAGTCCAAATACCAATGACTATCACTAAAGTGCAAATACCAATGACTATCACTAAAGTGCAAATACCAATGACTGTCACTAAAGTGCAAATACCAATTACTATCACTAAAGTCCAAATACCAATGACTGTCACTAAAGTCCAAATACCAATGACTA
>JAPMUY010000096.1:70000-77500 GCA_026901105.3 Galaxias olidus | reverse complement strand
ACACACACTGTTGTATATAAGAACCCCAACCTCAGAATAAACACACACACACTGTTGTATATAAGACCCCCAACCTCAGAACAAACACACACACACTGTTGTTTATAAGACCCCCAACCTCAGAACAAACACACACACACACACACACTGTTGTATATAAGACCCCAAACCTCAGCGTAAACACACACACACTGTTGTATATAAGACCCCAACCTCAGAACAAACACACACACACACTGTTGTATATAAGCCCCAACCTCAGGGTAAACACACACACACACACTGTTGTATATAAGACCTGCAACCTCAGAACAAATACACACACACTGTTGTATATAAGACCCCCAACCTCAGATTACTGAATTCCTTGTCCCCCCACCACCCTGTCATTCTAACTTCCAAACTGGCACTCCACCCAGCAGGCACCCCCTGGTGAGTGTGACCAAACACCTCTCAGTGTAAGAACGGATTTCATTGGCTTTTCATTCTGTAGTGATAAAAAAAACATATTTACCAATCAATTTCATGTGAGTAGTTTGTGCTGCTCCGTAGTTTTCCAGTGCCCCAGAGGGATTGAATGAGGAACGTGGAACACCACCCTCCAAAGTGGCTCAACAGATTTAAAGCCCCATAAGTTTGAAGAAAGGTGATAAAAACAACACTGTTTTATTTGAAACTCTCTCTAACCTTTTAGACTCAAGTTGCAAGAATAATTACTTTGGAGAGCTACAGTAGTACTACTTCTCTCTGAACAGGAGGACTCTGAGAAGTAAAGTGTGATCATATAGTTTTTCCTAATTGGAGAATGAGTGACAACTTCCGCATGCTATATTACTAATAATTTCAGAAGAATTTTTGATTTCTTTATTATATGTATCAATGCAATTATTTGGGATGTTGACATGTCAAGTACATTATTATTAAAGGGGAGAGAGATTCTAATGTTATTATTTGTGTGAATTTAAGATTGTTGTTGAAAGTTGACATTTGGCCTGAATATTTAAACATGTGCTTCAACCTCCAATGAGAAACACATTCAAGAACCGTAATCAGTATGTACATATTTTTAAATAAGTATTAAAAAACTGTATTTTCACAGAGGCAGTTATTTTCTAAGAACCCACTAGTGAGTGAGGTGTCACCATAAAGTCTGCTTGATTAGGGTTAGGGTTTAGGGTTAGGGAACAGTTAGGTCACCATTAAGTCTGCTTGGTTAGGGGTTAGGGTTAGGATTAGGGAAGAGTTAGGTCACCATAAGGTCTGCTTGGTTAGGGGTTAGGGTTAGGGAACAGTTAGGTCACCATAAGGTCTGCTTGGTTAGGGGTTAGGGTTAGGGTTAGGGAACAGTTAGGTCACCATAAAGTCTGCTTGGTTAGGGGTTAGGGTTAGGGGTTAAGGTTAGGGTTAGGTGTTAGGGGTCGGGGTTAAACATTAAACACACACTGGAATGCACATTAAACACACACTGGAACGCACATTAAACACACTATATCACACATTAAACACACACTATAACACACATTAAACACACATTAAACACACACTATAACACACATTAAACACACACTATAACACACATTAAACACACACTGGAACGCACATTAAACACACACTATAACACACATTAAACACACACTGGAATGCACATTAAACACACACACACACATTCACACACTGATACAACACACGAACGCACACAGCACATACACACACTTTCACGCACTGATACAATGCATGAACGCACACACACACATTCACACACTGATACAACACACGAACATACACAGCACATACACACACTGATACAATACACTAACGTACACAGCACATACACACATTCAACCCAGATACAATACAGACCACGAACACACACAGCACACACACACACATACACATTCAAACCTAAACAATACAGACCACGAACACACACACATACACATTCAAACCTAAACAATACAGACCACGAACACACACAGCACACACACACACATACACATTCAAACCTAAACAATACAGACCACGAACACACACAGCACACACACACACATACACATTCAAACCTAAACAATACAGACCACGAACACACACAGCACACACACACACATACACATTCAAACCTAAACAATACAGACCACAAACACACACAGCACACACACACATACACATTCAAACCTAAACAATACAGACCACAAACACACACAGCACACACACACACATACACATTCAAACCTAAACAATACAGATACTGAACGAACACAAGACACACACACATGCACACACACATGCACACACACACGCACACAAACACACACACACACACACACACAAATACACACACTCTCACACACACAGTTCTGGTGCCAGTATCTAACACAATAGCTTAGAGGCAGTGGGGAGGGATGGGGGGATGGTGTCTGCCACATAGAGAGGAGAAGAAAGGTTTGGACAAATGTGGAACAAACTAGCCTCTGCTCTCTGGGGACTTTATTATTGTTGCATATCTGTGACTGGTCCAGATCATTACTGCTGTTTAAATAACAGGTCCAGATCATTACTGCTGTTTAAATAACAGGTCCAGATCATTACTGCTGTTTAAATAACAGGTCCAGATCATTACTGCTGTTTAAATAACAGGTCCGGATCATTACTGCTGTTTAAATAACAGGTCCGGATCATTACTGCTGTTTAAATAACAGGTCCAGATCATTACTGGTGCTGTTTAAATAACAGGTCCAGATCATTACTGCTGCTGTTTAAATAACAGGTCCAGATCATTACTGGTGCTGTTTAAATAACAGGTCCAGATCATTACTGGTGCTGTTTAAATAACAGGTCCAGATCATTACTGGTGCTGTTTAAATAACACAAGTCCAGATCATTACTGGTGCTGTTTAAATAACAGGTCCAGATCATTACTGGTGCTGTTTAAATAACACAAGTCCAGATCATTACTGGTGCTGTTTAAATAACAGGTCCAGATCATTACTGCTGCTGTTTAAATAACAGGTCCAGATCATTACTGCTGCTGTTTAAATAACAGGTCCAGATCATTACTGCTGCTGTTTAAATAACAGGTCCAGATCATTACTGGTGCTGTTTAAATAACACAGGTCCAGATCATTACTGGTGCTGTTTAGATAACAGATCCAGAACATTACTGTTGTTTAAATAACAGGTCCAGATCATTACTGGTGTTATTTAGTTCTAGTGAGTTCTAGTGGGTCTGGTGGTTAGGTCAGTGTGGTTCTAGTGGGTTCTGGGATGGTGGTTAGGTTGGTGTGGTTCTAGTGGGTTCTGGGATGGTGGTTAGGTTGGTGTGGTTCTAGTGGGTTCTAGTGGGTCTAGTGGTTAGGTCGGTGTGGTTCTAGTGGGTTCTGGGATGGTGGTTAGGTTGGTGTGGTTCTAGTGGGTTCTAGTGGGTCTAGTGGTTAGGTCGGTGTGGTTCTAGTGGGTTCTAGTGGGTCTGGTGGTTAGGCCAGTGTGGTTCTAGTGGGTTCTAGTGGGTCTGGTGGTTAGGGCGGGGTGGTTCTAGTGGGTCTGGTGGTTAGGCCAGAGTGGTTCTAGTGGGTCTGGTAGTTAGGCCAGTGTGGTTCTAGTGGGTTCTAGTGGGTCTGGTGGTTAGGGCGGGGTGGTTCTAGTGGGTCTGGTAGTTAGGCCAGTGTGGTTCTAGTGGGTTCTAGTGGGTCTAGTGGTTAGGTCGGTGTGGTTCTAGTGGGTTCTAGTGGGTCTGGTGGTTAGACCAGTGTGGTTCTAGTGGGTCTGGTGGTTAGGCCAGTGTGGTTCTAGTGGGTTCTAGTGGGTCTGGTGGTTAGGCCAGTGTGGTTCTAGTGGGTCTGGTAGTTAGGCCAGTGTGGTTCTAGTGGGTTCTAGTGGGTCTGGTGGTTAGGCCAGTGTGGTTCTAGTGGGTCTGGTGGTTAGGCCAGTGTGGTTCTAGTGGGTTCTAGTGGGTCTGGTGGTTAGGGCGGGGTGGTTCTAGTGGGTCTGGTGGTTAGGCCAGAGTGGTTCTAGTGGGTCTGGTAGTTAGGCCAGTGTGGTTCTAGTGGGTTCTAGTGGGTCTGGTAGTTAGGCCAGTGTGGTTCTAGTGGGTCTGGTAGTTAGGCCAGTGTGGTTCTAGTGGGTTCTAGTGGGTCTGGTGGTTAGGCCAGAGTGGTTCTAGTGGGTCTGGTAGTTAGGCCAGTGTGGTTCTAGTGGGTCTGGTGGTTAGGGCGGGGTGGTTCTAGTGGGTCTGGTGGTTAGGCCAGAGTGGTTCTAGTGGGTCTGGTGGTTAGGCCAGTGTGGTTCTAGTGGGTTCTAGTGGGTCTGGTGGTTAGGGCGGGGTGGTTCTAGTGGGTCTGGTGGTTAGGCCAGTGTGGTTCTAGTGGGTTCTAGTGGGTCTGGTGGTTAGGGCGGGGTGGTTCTAGTGGGTCTGGTGGTTAGGCCAGTGTGGTTCTAGTGGGTCTGGTTCAGTCAGTAGCGCACACTTACTGAGTGCTTGAGATAATGAGGACAGAAAATATTGTTATTAGAGTGGATTACATGGGAACACGGAGTGGAAAAACACTTCAAAGACTAACACTTCATTACAATTGTTTACATAATTATTTGTGTGTGTATCAGTGTGTGTGTGTGTGTGTGTGTGAGTATGTGTGTGCCTGCATGTGTGTGTGTGTGTGTGTGTGTGTGTGTGTGTGTGTGTGTGTGTGTGTGTGTGTGTGTGTGTGTGTGTGTGTGTTAGATAATGACTAGGTGCTGAAGTATAATTGCTTGAGGAAACTGCAGCGTTGAGCTACGGCATGTATCCATTATGACTCAGGGTTCAGCTAAGTGCAGAGGGCTGCGTTGATTGCTAAACTGATGGGGTAAAACACAAAGACACTAACTCTCCCTCTTTTTGATAGAAGGAAATACAGAACAGAAAAAACGGTTGCAAACACACAGTAGACGTTTTGTACAATAGAGGTTGGTATGCTGCAATGCATTTTTATTTTCGTGCAGTCTAACGCTTCTTTAGACTGCACACAGACAGCGTTGTGGAGTTCAAAATAATCAATGAATTAAAACTACATGGTAGTGAATTAAAAGATGTCCCAGGCCAGGCTTAAAAAGCCTAAAAAGCCTAAACACACTTTCCACCAAACACCTTGAAGTCATGGAAACCATAGAGCTTAGTCAGCTCAGCGTCTAGTTGAGTCACCGTCCTTTCCTTCAGGCTCTTCTTTTTGTTCTGGTTCTTCCTGAGAACGGCCCCAGAGAACACAGGTCTGTTAGAGGAGTCAACGCAGCA
The DNA here is from genome assembly GCA_026901105.3 of Galaxias olidus. Lineage (NCBI taxonomy): Eukaryota > Metazoa > Chordata > Actinopteri > Galaxiiformes > Galaxiidae > Galaxias > Galaxias olidus. The sequence continues at coordinate 72,237 of JAPMUY010000096.1, read as the reverse complement.
GTAGGCACTCCAAAAGTGACTAGGTACATTGACGCCCTTCCCGATCTCCTTTGGCCCCGGCACCACGCCCGTCACAATGTAAGCACTGAAATCCTTTCCCAAACACTCAGTGTTCAGGTGTTTGGCGACCTGAAGTTCATGGGACTTCCAGCTGCCTTTGTTAAAGGACGGGTCCTGTGGCGCTGCGTTGGTGAGGGTACAGCTGGCTTGGATTGCTGCCGTTTCTTTGCAGTGGAACACAGGATAAAGATGGCCCCTGTTGTAATTGCTACCGCAATAGTCTGACTTGAGGGCTTGCCTTGTGCCCCGAGGGTATTTTTGAAACTCAACACTTTGCTCAATCTCCTTCTCAGTCCTCATCTCATCGTAAGACTCTATAAAATACTCCAACTGCAGTGGAAACACAATCCAGGAATATCCATGAAATCTCATTATCATCTTATTTTTAAGTTCAGTTTATTTGTTTATATTTTATTTAATCATAGACTCAAGATTTTTAAATAATTTGATCAGGCACCTGTAGACTCATGTTGATTAAATGTATTAAATTATAAGCACACAAAACAAATGTCCTTCAACGTTTATTTCCTGGAAATTTGAACATTTCACAAAAATCTAATTTTGTAAAATCCAATTACCACTAAAAAACACAAAATGGAAATTGCCTTTGTAGCTGAAACTTATGAGTATTACATAGGATGTTGTTGTTGCTTTGAGCGTGCAGGGTTGTTTTAAAGAAGTGTGAAGCTGACCTGAGGCTCAATCTTCCAGCAGTCTTGCCTGTGTTTTCTCTCTGAGGTCTTGTACTTGTAGGCAGAGAAGACGGGGATCTTTTTGAAGGTGTCGTACAAGGTGGCAAACCAGAACTCCTTCCCTTGTTTCTGACAGATCTGCTGGTAGCGGCCCGTTTCACTGGATGGCAGCCCGTCTGGAGGGAAAGCAAAGAACCTTTTACAGTGTGTGTCAAACACGTTCCTCTGGACCAGCGATGACACCTGGGAGCAGAACCACAGCGGAACCAGAACCACAACTGAACGCAGGAGCTTCATGGTGAAGAAGGTGCTGAGTGATGATGATGAAGAGGTCGATGACGAGTAGTCCTGCAGAGTGAGTAAGTCGTGAGGGCTGAGAGGTATAGCCTTTATATACACATTGTAACGCCCACATAAGGAGGAGGAAGATGGTGTGACGTAATCCTGATCATGCAATCGTCTCTGTTGTGATTCTTATACCTCACGTGGTTCATTTCCAAATTCATCAAGAAGAGTCTTAAAACTCAGCATCACTTTTTCATTAGTCTGTGTCTGATTTTGGAACAAAAACGTTTCCCTTGAATGTGATAAACATATAACATACATGTATACATGCTATTACACCACATCCTCTGACTCCCTTACCATGACAACAAGCCAAAGTTAATAGTTTAGGAAAGTAAAATGAATATATATACAAATGCACAAAAAATATGTTCTTATGTTGTGAATCTTGTCATAAAGGATAAGAATCTTTGCAACTGATGAAAAAAAAACTTCAGGGAAAGTTATTTACACGCCATCCAATAATGCCACCATATTCCTGTGGCCAGTTCATGCAGCTTTCCAAGCAGGAAAACAAATGAAAAAATAACTAAACAAAGTGCTGAGGTCAAATTGAGGAACCAGTGTGCCAGCCCAGTCCCAGAGAAGTGCTTTACCCTGGACCAGTGATGACACTAGATTATTAAGAAATTCTGATGAGGAGGAGGTGTTTTTTCTACGTATTGGTTGAGAGTGTATGAAGTAAGATTCTTTTTAAATATAGCTTATGGATACAATCAGAGGACAAGTGTGTCACGTTCCAGAGAAATGTTTTTATCTTTTCTAGATGGCCTTCCTGTCAGTCAGTCAATCGTTCAGTATGTGTGGTTGTCCTGTAGCTGGGGGAGAGTGAGGGTGTAGTTGTCCTGTAGCTGGGGGAGAGTGAGGGTGTAGTTGTCCTGTAGCTGGGGGAGAGTGAGGGTGTAGTTGTCCTGTAGCTGGGGGAGAGTGAGGGTGTAGTTGTCCTGTAGCTGGGGGAGAGTGAGGGTGTAGTTGTCCTGTAGCTGGGGGAGAGTGAGGGTGTAGTTGTCCTGTAGCTGTGGGAGAGTGAGGGTGTAGTTGTCCTGTAGCTGGGGGAGAGTGAGGGTGTAGTTGTCCTGTAGCTGGGGGAGAGTGAGGGTGCAGTTGTCCTGTAGCTGGGGGAGAGTGAGGGTGTAGTTG
>JAPMUY010000096.1:0-67500 GCA_026901105.3 Galaxias olidus | reverse complement strand
AACCTCCTCCAGACATAACAGTACATGCCATTTGTATGGTAACTTCAGTATAAACAAACGAAAATAAGAGTATGAAGCAAAAAGCTTCAATTTAAAAAACGTTCTTTTCTACAAATTTACCCGAAATTTTTTTAAAACGTGAGCATTAGTTTGTTAATTTCACCAGAACATTGCATTGTAATGACAAAAAAAATATGTTTCTGAGACTTTGATAACTGAGTCAAAAAACTTCGAAGGTGTACATAATAAAATTGTATATTAGCTGAAGACCACCCTGGTGAGAATTATTAATGGCCTAGTTTGACATCATTTTTTTATTCCGGAGGAAAAACTGCATCATAGATAAAACATTTTAACATGAAACTAAAGAGTCACGTGGCCTAAGTTGAAGGACTATTGCTTTACGCTTTAAATTGGCTTACAATTTAGGTCATAATCTAAGTATTTCACTTCGGCTAGCCTACGTGTTTACATTTTCAATTCTGATTCTTTTGCATAATTACAGTCCAGCGTTATTAATACATTTACTGTTGGTTTAGATTTAAAAAAAAATCACTCACAGGCACACTTGAAAAATACCCAGAGTGCATTGTATCTCACAATAAAATACAACTGCTCCGTTCAATGTCAAAATACAACAACTTTCTAGCCAATCTGACAAAAAACAAAAAAACTCAAATGCATTGCATTTCACAGTAGCATACTGAAAAATGATAAAACAACAAATTACTGTAAATATTTGTTGAAAAAAATATTTGTTTTTGATTATAAATAATTGATTATTTTTTACATTGACGGTATTCACACAATTCTGTCCCTTGAGAAAGCAGAAGCACACACAATATAGGCTTCCATCCTATTCAATTATCTACCAAGAAGATTCAATCAATTCACGAAGGAATTCATAAAGGCCTATTGCAAGTCAAATAAAATAAATGTAACCTATTGGCTACATACAATAGTAATATGCATTCAGAAAATACACATGTAGGCGTATTAATATTTTATGTCATGGTGTGAGCGTGTTCTTTTTTATTTGGTTTTTATCTGCAAAGTCATAATTTACAGAACGAATAGGCCTAATAATAATAATCAATAATAATTAATTGTATTTATGTAGCGCGCTTCTGCCACCCAAAGACGCTTCACAAAGTAAATAAATAGAACATAGAATAGAACAGAATTGAACTTGAGGGCGCTTCGCCAAGCTGCCAAACTCATTACTACAGAGAAACTGTTGTGTGTTCACGTCAGCGCTCTAATACGGAACTATATGGGGCAGTGTGTGTGTGTGTGTGTAGTCTGTTACAATAGTCGTATTTGATTGTGCAACATGTCTTTGCTAAGGTTGTCAACGAGGAAACATTAGTTCGGGTTCTAAAATTAACTTTTCGAAAAGTTTTGTCTTTAAAATCTTGTTGAAGATGGCTGATTCTGACGTGGCTAAACCTTTAGCCCGCCGCAGACGGGCCACTATTTCGGCAGGCAGGGGAACGCCTCTGAAACCGATGAATGAAGGGTCAACACTTTATCAAAGCAACAGTACGGGTGGGGACACTAATTGTTTACGAAAACAGAATGAGTCCGTAACACCCGCTTCTTCAACTGGCAGTGAGAGAGTGAAGCGGCGGAATGATGAGAGTGACAGAATGAGGTGAGAGCGAAACGAACACTGGCATGCAATTGTTAACGAACCAAAACGAAGTTCGTGTGATCCAAATAACCGCATGTGTGTATTGTTTAACGGGTTCCAGTATGTATGGTTTCGTGCTTTAGGCTTTATTTATTTTTATTCATAATAAAGTAGGTTCAACTTCTTTGACTGGAGAGTTGCGCCATGTTACAGGAGCAAAGTGGAGGAGGAGGGGCATTTGAGGTTACAACAGTCGGCGAGTTAAGGACAGGGATAGTGAATGGGAGTGCGTGGTTTATACACTTGCCCCGTCCCACAAATACTTTCCCATGCATTGGAAGTCAACATTCATTCAATCCTTCATCGAGTCATAACTTTGTATGATTTACAAAAAATTACATTAACATACTCAAAAATACTGATCTCAACGTTGCTCACCTGGTTAAATAAAGGATAAATACATAAATTAGTTAAATAAATAAATTGGTCGATGCATTCATTCACTTCGCTGTTCATTCGTTAATGACCTCTCTAGTTGCCATAAGTCTCGTGAGTCGATGCTGAGCTCTTCCAGCGGCTTCAACAACTACAGAGGCGTCCTCAACTGGTGTGTGGTCATGCTGGTAAGACCTCACATATGATATATGTACATCTTACTATCATATATACATCTAAATGTACATCTTACTATCATATGTACTTCTTATTATAATGCGGTTCTATGTATCTATTATAAAGTACATCTTAATACCATAAATAATAATATAATATATACTGTATGTATGTATGTATGTATGTATGTATGTATGTATGTATGTATGTATGTATGTATGTATGTATGTATGTATGTATGTATGTATGTATGTATGTACAGTATGTATGTATGTATGTATGTATGTATGTATGTATGTATGTATGTATGTATGTATGTATGTATGTATGTATGTATGTATGTATGTATGTATGTATGTATGTATGTATGTATGTATGTATGTATGTATGTATCTATGTATGTATGTATGTATGTATGTATGTATCTATGTATGTATGTATCTATGTATGTATGTATGTATGTATGTATGTATATGTGTATATATCGTAGCTGATGTGTGGTCAACAACAATATATACACACCTCAAATATGTCAAACGTGATGTACATCTTTGTTTTTAATCTGGATGTAAAAGTGGTCAGGCTTGGAGCGAGTACATCTTAGCTGGTGTGTGGTACTGCTGGCAAGACAGCGTGTATACATGCCTCAAATATATATTTCCTAAATATGATTGTTTATGTAATAAGCCTTGCTTCAACCAGGCCTTTTGTCTTAATGGAGTCTGTGGTGAAGGTTTAGATTTGAACAGTGTGTGTGTGTGTGTGTGTGTGTGTGTGTGTGTGTGTGTGTGTGTGTGTGTGTGTGTGTGTGTGTTGTGTGTGTGTGTGTTTTAATGCTTGTATGACTCTGTGGTGTAGGTTTAGATTTGAACAGTGTGTGTGTGTGTGTGTGTGTGTGTGTGTGTGTGTGTGTGTGTGTGTGTGTGTGTGTGTGTGTGTGTGTGTGTGTGTGTGTGTGTGTGTGTGTGTGTGTGTGTGTGTGTGTGTGTGTGTGTGTGTGTGTGTGTGTGTGTGTGTGTGTGTGTGTGTGTGTGTGTTTTAATGCTTGTATGACTCTCTGATGAAGGTTTAGATTTGAACAGTGTGTGTGTGTGTGTGTGTGTGTGTGTGTGTGTGTGTGTGTGTGTGTGTGTGTGTGTGTGTGTGTGTGTGTGTGTGTGTGTGTGTGTTAATGTGTGTGTGTAGGTTTAGATTTGAACTGTGTGTGTGTGTGTGTGTGTGTGTGTGTGTGTGTGTGTGTGTGTGTGTGTGTGTGTGTGTGTGTGTGTGTGTGTGTGTGTGTGTGTGTGTGTGTGTGTGTGTGTGTGTGTGTGTGTGTGTGTGTGTGTGCTTGTATGACTCTGTGGTGTAGGTTTAGATTTGAACAGTGTGTGTGTGTGTGTGTGTGTGTGTGTGTGTGTGTGTGTGTGTGTGTGTGTGTGTGTGTGTGTGTGTGTGTGTGTGTGTGTGTGTGTGTGTGTGTGTTTAATGCTTGTATGACTCTGTGGTGTAGGTTTAGATATGATATGATATATGCCTCTACAGTTCTCAAAGTCAATATGGGTGTGTCCACTCCTATGCATGATCCACCAGTGAGCTCCAGCCATGTGATAGGCCAGTCCTAGGCATGATCCACCAGTGAGCTCCAGCCATGTGATAGGCCAGTCCTAGGCATGATCCACCATGTGATGATAGGAGGGACTGTCCTGTTTCTCTCTGTGACAGAAGGTGAGGGAGGAGGAGACTGTCGTCTTTTAATAACAGGTTCAGGAACAAAGGAATGTGCAGAGCAAATAAAACCAGGGCAGCTTCTATTTTAAACAGAGATATTCCACCAGATGGGTCTTAGCCCCTTGTCTGTTTAAAGCCTCTGCCATCTGCCCCTCTGCCTGTCTGTCTGCCCTCTGCCCCTCTGTCTGTCTGCCCTCTGGCCCTCTGTCTGTCTGCCATCTGCCCCTCTGTCTGTCTGCCATCTGCCCCTCTGTCTGTCTGCCATCTGCCCCTCTGTCTGTCTGCCCCTCTGCCCCTCTGTCTGTCTGCCCTCTGCCCCTCTGCCTGTCTGCCCCTCTGCCCCTCTGCCCCTCTGGCCCTATGGCTGTCTGCCCCTCTGTCTGTCTGCCCCTCTGCCCTCTGCCCCTCTGCCCCTCTGTCTGTCTGCCCCTCTGTCTGTCTGCCCCTCTGCCCTCTGCCCCTCTGTCTGTCTGCCCCTCTGTCTGTCTGCCCCTCTGTCTGTCTGCCCCTCTGCCCTCTGCCTCTCTGTCTGTCTGCCCCTCTGTCTGCCCCTCTGCCCCTCTGTCTGTCTGCCCCTCTGTCTGTCTGCCCCTCTGTCTGTCTGCCCCTCTGTCTGTCTGCCCCTCTGCCCCTCTGTCTGTCTGCCCCTCTGTCTGTCTGCCCCTCTGCCCCTCTGCCCTCTGCCCCTCTGCCCCTCTGTCTGTCTGCCCCTCTGTCTGTCTGCCCCTCTGCCTGTCTGCCCCTCTGCTGTCTGTCCTCTGTCTGTCTGCCCCTCTGCCCCTCTGTCTGTCTGCCCCTCTGCCCCTCTGTCTGTCTGTCTGTCTGTCTGCCCCTCTGCCCCTCTGGCTGTCTGCCCCTCTGTCTGTCTGTCTGCCCCTCTGTCTGTCTGTCTGTCTGTCTGCCCCTCTGTCTGTCTGTCTGTCTGCCCCTCTGTCTGTCTGTCTGTCTGTCTTTCTGCCCGTCTGTCCGCCTGTCTGTCTGTCTGTCTGCCTGCCTGTCTGTCTGTCTGTCTGCCCCTCTGCCCCTCTGTCTGTCTGCCCCTCTGCCCCTCTGCCCCTCTGTCTGTCTGCCCATCTGCCCCTCTGTCTGTCTGCCATCTGCCCCTCTGTCTGTCTGCCCCTCTGTCTGTCTGCCCCTCTGTCTGTCTGCACCTCTGCCCTCTGCCAGGGGAATCAGTCCTTAGACATGTCAAAACTACACACTACCAGAGTGCATTACATTACATACAGTGAGTTGTACATTACAATATATACAGTTAGTTGTACATTATATAATATACACCATTGTGCTTTTAAACTTTTACATTATATAACATTTCAGCCCATTTGCAGTTAGCTAAAGAGACACTCATACAAACAGCACATTTCTTAAAGTCTTTCAAGTACTTAACAAGTTACTCAACCCTGATAGGCTTGTAAAACAGGAAGTTATGTAAGGTTTGATGTCACACTGTGGCAGGTTGTCGACAGAAGAAAGGAGAGAGGGAGGAAAAGAAAAGAAAGAGGTAGAGAAAGCCAACCTTTAACCCATTCCTATGTTCAGTAAGTGTGTGAGCAACTTTACCTCAGACGTGTTCCTGCATGCTACTAAAACTCTATAGCTGCTGTGGTCTGATTCATTAGGAATGGTATGGGCACACACACACACACACACACACACACACACACACACACACACACACACATAAAAACACGCATTTAAACACACACACACAAACACACACACGCATATAAACACACACTCACACACACACACTCACATATAAACACACACACACATGCATAAACACGCACACACATAAACAAACACAAACACACCCATAAAAAACACACACACACAGAAACACACACGCATAAACACACACACAACCACACACGCATAAACACACACGCATAAACACTCGCACACACACACACACACACACACACATGCACACAGTGCTTCTCACCATAGGCCTGTAATCACACTGCTAATAACCTTGGAGTGTGCTAATTCACTCCTGCTTTGAAGTCAGAGAGAGAGAGAGAGAGAGAGAGAGAGAGAGAGATAGAGAGAGAGAGAGAGAGAGAGAGAGAGAGAGAGAGAGAGAGAGAGAGAGAGAGATACAGAGAGAGAGAGAGAGAGAGAGAGAGAGAGGGAGGGGAGGAGGACATGGAAGGATAACTACCCATCCTCCTCTACCTCAAAGATAAAGAGAGGTGAAGCAGAGAGAAGCAAAGTGTTGAGTAATTCTCTCACAGAGACTCCTAGTTTCAGTTCAAGGACAGCCCAGCTGTGCAGTCTCGCTGTTTTGCTCTTATTGTTATTATTATCAATACTTTTATCATTAGCTATTTATAGAGCATCTTATTAAAACTATAGGAGAGTTTGCGATCAAACAGTTTGTACCAGTGGCAGGCCCAGCCAATGATTGTGTTTTAGGTACTCTGAGTTTGGATTGCGTCTATTTATAGTTATCGGTTATGGAATCTGGCAGAGCCTTGTTGGGAATGCAGAGACCTGGGATCTGATTTCTCTCTGACTTCCTAATGAAGGCTTTACACATGTACAGGGGGAGAGAGACCTGGGATCTGATTTCTCTCTGACTTCCTAATGAAGGCTTTAGATATGTACAGGGGGAGAGAGAATTGGGATCTGATTTCTCTCTGACTTCCTAATGAAGGCTTTAGATATGTACAGGGGGAGAGAGACCTAAGATCTGATTTCTCTCTTGAGATCCTATATTTACAAGGGGAGAGAGTCTGGACCCTGGTCCTAGATCAGCTCTGCTACTTTTTGAAACCATCTTCCAAATATACAAAACTGCTGAAAACACACAGAGCATGCTGCAAGTATTATTACAGAGTAGACAATCATTGATTTTGCCTTTGTGTGCGATAACCAAGGAGATAACCAAGGAGATAACCAAGGAGATAACCAAGGAGATAACCAAGGAGAAAGACTGGCTTGCTAACGAAACGAGAATTCAGGATTGTTCTCCTCCTCCTGTCTCTAGACAAACAGAACCTCCTCCTCCTGTCTCTAGACAAACAGAACCTCCTCCTCCTGTCTCTAGACAAACAGAACCTCCTCCTCCTGTCTCTAGACAAACAGAACCTCCTCCTCCTGTCTCTAGACAAACAGAACCTCCTCCTCCTGTCTCTAGACAAACAGAACCTCCTCCTCCTGTCTCTAGACAAACAGAACCTCCTCCTCCTGTCTCAAGACAAACAGAACCTCCTCCTCCTGTCTCTAGACAAACAGAACCTCCTCCTCCTGTCTCTAGACAAACAGAACCTCCTCCTCCTGTCTCTAGACAAACAGAACCTCCTCCTCCTGTCTCAAGACAAACAGAACCTCCTCCTCCTGTCTCTAGACAAACAGAACCTCCTCCTCCTGTCTCAAGACAAACAGAACCTCCTCCCCATATATCTCCTCTGTATATAAGTTGTCTCCATAATGCAGTGCTTCCTCCTTTCTCCTCCGTTCTCCTTAACGAGGAGCACACAGCCTCCTCCTCCTCCTCCTCCTCCTCCTCCCCACTTGGAGCTGTGACAGACAGACAGCACACTAGGGGAGAACTGTGTGTGGGACTGGGAGACTGCTGCTGATCTGGGGTCAGAGAGTGGGCTATCAGATCCCAGATCAGAAGACTGTGTCCAGGCTAACAGATCCCAGATCACACTGTGTCCTAACTAACAGATCCCAGATCAGCAGACTATGTCCTGGCTAACAGATCCCAGATCAGCAGACTGTGTCCTGGCTAACAGATCCCAGATCACATTGTGTCCTAACTAACAGATCCCAGATCAGCAGACTGTGTCCTTAATAACAGATCCCAGATCAGCAGACTGTGTCCTGGCTAACAGATCCCAGATCACACTGTGTCCTAACTAACAGATCCCAGATCAGCAGACTGTGTCCCCAACTAACAGATCCCAGATCAGCAGACTGTGTCCTAACTAATACAGCCCAGATCACACTGTGTCCTGGCTAACAGATCCCAGATCAGCAGACTGTGTCCTGGCTCTCTGACCACAGATCAGCAGCCTGTGTGCTGGCAAACAGGTCCCAGATCAGCAGACTGTGTCCTAACTAACAGATCCCAGATCAGTAGACTGTGTCCTGGCTAACAGGTCCCAGATCAGCAGACTGTGTCCTCACTAACAGATCCCAGATCAGCAGACTGTGTCCTGGCTAATAGATCCCAGATCAGGAGACTGTGTCCTAACTAACAGGTCCCAGATCAGCAGACTGTGTCCTTAATAACAGATCCCAGATCAGGAGACTGTGTCCTAACTAACAGGTCCCAGATCAGCAGACTGTGTCCTTAATAACAGATCCCAGATCAGCAGACTGTGTCCTAACTAACAGATCCCAGATCAGCAGACTGTGTCCTGGCTGATAGATCCCAGATCAGCAGACTGTGTCCTAACTAACAGATCCCAGATCAGCAGACTGTGTCCTGGCTAATAGATTCCAGATCAGCAGACTGTGTCCTTAATAACAGATCCCAGATCAGCACACTGTGTCCTTAATAACAGATCCCAGATCAACAGACTGTGTCCTGGCTAATAGATCCCAGATCAGCAGACTGTGTCCTGGCTAATAGATCCCAGATCAGCAGACTGTGCCATGATTAACTGAACCTCCATCAACGTTCCACTGACCAGACAAGCAGCTTTGTGTTCAGTGCTGAGATATCACTGCCTCCATCGCTCTGCCTTAGAAAGGATGAGGGGAAGGATGAGGAAAGACAGGAGAGGGGGAGAAGAGAAAGCAGGAAAGCTGGGAAGTGGGAAAGAGAAGAAGCAAAGACAGGAAAGTAAAGAAAGAGCAAGAAGGTGATTAGAGGTGGAAGAAAGAGAGGAGTGTTTTTGAAGTTATTTATCTTCCACCTTTTTCCTCCCTGAGTGATCCATGTCTGAGTCTCCGCTCTCGTTACCGGGGAAACCCTACAATATCAAAACAGTTCAAATACACTGAAGACGAAACATCCCATCACAGGACAATGTCGAGGGCTTATTACAATTAATGTTTCAGTATTTGAACCAAAAGACTGACATGCATAGACAGAGATATCACTAGTCTTAGTAATAATGTGTGGGTGTAATGCCTGGTATCTTTTTCCTGTTGCAGGTATTAAGTAATGCCAGGCTGTTTTTGGAGAACCTCTTAAGGTGAGTGTGTGTGAGGGGGACCAGACAGGGAGGTACACAGAGAAACACTCCAACACTTTAACTAGACCTCCTACACACTATTCCCTGTCTTATTTGAATGTGCTGGTACTTGTACAGTATAGCCTTTGTGTTGCGCATGCATGGTGCTCCAGTTAAATGGTGTGTTTTAATCATGCCCTGTGTTTCTCTGTGCCCCGGTTATATCGTTTTCTTTTTAATGGACTGTGTGTGTGTGTGTGTGTGTGTGTGCGCGTGTGTGTGTGTGTGCGTGTGTGCGTGCGTGCGTGGGTGTGTGTGTGTGTGCGTGCGTGCGTGTGTGTGAATTTAGGTATGGTGTGTTAGTGGACCCTATCCAGGTGGTGTCTCTGTTTGTGCAGGACCCCTATAGCTGGCCTGCAGCATGCCTGGTCATCGGTACGTCTAAGCACTACAGATCCCTCTCACCTCTCACCTCTCTCTCTTTACCCACACAGACACACGTGCAGACACACATGCAGACACACATGCAGACCGCATGCATAACAGTTCAGGGTTGTTTAATATTTGTTTGTGGTATTGGTTAGGACTGAGTATTAAATGTCTAATGTGTAGCTATTTAAAAAGTGTTCCACATTTATATGCTTTACAAAATCAGCGTGAAAGTGTCCACATTTATATAAAATGATGAGTATAAAAATGCCCCATCCATATGAAACACTAGGAAGAGAGCGGTCATATTCCTAGAAGTGTTTTCCAGAAGTTTCCAGGATGTGGTGAGGTTCCTGCTGTCTGCAGTGCTGCAGTCCTCACTCTACTACTCACCTGCCCTAGATACAGGGCTCAACCACTGCACTGAGAGACACAGAGATTAAAGGGAGCAGGGGCTGTGTGTGTGTGTGTGTGTGTGTGTGTGTGTGTGTGTGTGTGTGTGTGTGTGTGTGTGTGTGTGTGTGTGTGTGTGTGTGTGTGTGTGTGTGTGTGTGTGCTGATCTGGGGAGTGTAGGCGAACTGTTTCAGACCAGAGATTTTTGACAAAGTCAAAGGCTTTTGATTGGCTGACAGCGCTCTGGTAGTGCACTGCCTCATCTACTGTCTTTTTTTGCAATCTGATATAAAGTAGCTGTTTAGCAGGGAAGTCTGTCAATCTGATGTAAAGTATCTGTTCAGCAGGGTAGTCTGTCAATCTGATATAAAGTATCTGTTCAGCAGGGAAGTCTGTCAATCTGATGTAAAGTAGCTGTTCAGCAGGGAAGTCTGTCAATCTGATGTAAAGTATCTGTTCAGCAGGGCAGTCTGTCAATCTGATCTAAAGTAGCTGTTCAGCAGGGCAGTCTGTCAATCTGATATAAAGTATCTGTTCAGCAGGGCAGTCTGTCAATCTGATCTAAAGTAGCTGTTCAGCAGGGCAGTCTGTCAATCTGATATAAAGTAGCTGTTCAGCAGGGCAGTCTGTCAATCTGATATAAAGTATCTGTTCAGCAGGGCAGTCTGTCAATCTGATAAAAGTAGCTGTTCAGCAGGGCAGTCTGTCAATCTGATCTAAAGTATCTGTTCAGCAGGGCAGTCTGTCAATCTGATAGAAAGTAGCTGTTCAGTAGGGCAGTCTGTCAATCTGATAGAAAGTAGCTGTTCAGCAGGGCAGTCTGTCAATCTGATCTAAAGTATCTGTTCAGCAGGGCAGTCTGTCAATCTGATATAAAGTAGCTGTTCAGTAGGGCAGTCTGTCTATCTTGGCTGATATAAAGTAGCCTGTCTGGACCTTGACTTCTAGTTAATCAGTGCTAAGGATCCGTGGTCTGTTCTCTCTTTGCATGTTTAGTTTGGACTCAGGAAGCATTTCAGTGTTGGGGGATATCCTTTGGAATCACGTTTACCTTAACACATGCTAACACAGAACCACTGAGCTCATGTTTAGCTTAACACATGCTAACACAGAACCACTGAGCTCATGTTTACCTTAACACATGCTAACACAGAACCACTGAGCTCATGTTTAGCTTAACACATGCTAACACAGAACCACTGAGCTCATGTTTAGCTTAACACATGCTAACACAGAACCACTGAGCTCATGTTTAGCTTAACACATGCTAACACAGAACCACTGAGCTCATGTTTAGCTTAACACATGCTAGCTTAACACATGCTAACACAGAACCACTGAGCTCATGTTTAGCTTAACACACGCTAACACTCATGTTCTGGTGCTGCAGGTCAACATTACAGCCACTTTAGATAATACAGTACACTAAAGCAACATAGTTCTACTCAATCTGTGTGTGTGTGTGTGTGTGTGTGTGTGTGTGTGTGTGTGTGTGTGTGTGTGTGTGTGTGTGTGTGTGTGTGTGTGTGTGAATGTCTCTTCGTCTGTGTATGTGTGAGAGAGTGAGTGAATGTCTTTTTGTGTGTGTGTGTCTGTCTCTGTGTGTGTGTGTTTGTGTGTGAGCCAGTTCCAGACCTGCCACTCCAGTCTCTAGCAGGCGGTGTATGGTGCAGCACATATCATCAGTTAGTACTGCTCCGTTTCACACTGAGACTACTGCCTTGGCTGCATGTGAATGTGTGTGTGTTTGTATTGTATACCACTGTTTTATAATGGTTCATGTAAAGACTATTGTATGTACTGTAGCTAACTATCCATAGTGATACCACTCCTGACTCTTGGTGCTGTTAACTCTTTAACGCCTGTGTGTGTGTGTGTGTGTGTGTGTGTGTGTGTGTGTGTGTGTGTGTGTGTGTGTGTGTGTGTGTGTGTGTGTGTGTGTGTGTGTGTGTGTGTGTTGTTTGTTCTTCAGGGTCCAACCTGTTCATTGTGATCACGCTGTACACTGAGAGGAGACTCTCCATGGTGAGGCACACTTCCTCCTCAGACCAGAGGAAGAAGAACAGCACCCGTGCACCTGCTCTCTTTACATTCACTGTGTCTGACGCTTCATTGGATGACTGTTTAAAATCTATGTATGTCAACCCCTTAACACTTGCGCCTGCTGTCGTGTGTGTGTGTGTGTGTGTGTGTCCCTCTGTGTGTGTGCGTGTGTGTGTGTGTGTGTGTGTGTGTGTGTGTGTGTGTGTGTGTGTGTGTGTGTGTGTGTGTATGCGTGTGTATGCGTGTGCGTGCGTGTGCATGCGTGTGCGTGCGTGTGTGTGTGTGTGTGTGTGTGCGTGTGTGTGTGTGTGCGTGTGTGTGTATGCGTCTGTGTGTATGCGTCTGTGTGTGTTTCCAGGGGGCGTTTAGTGAACGCGTTGGTCTACTGGTTCACTCTGTCAACCTGTCAACCATCCTCTGTTTCCCTGTTGTGGTGGTCCTAATGCTCAACTCAATCACTCCAGGTAGTACAACCATACTATGTACTATTTAATCCAATCACTCCAAATATTACAACCATACTATGTACTATTTAATCCAATCACTCCAAATATTACAACCATATTATGAACTATTTAATCCAATCACTCCAAATATTACAACCATACTATGTACTATTTAATCCAATCACTCCAAATATTACAACCAGACTATGTACTATTTAATCCAATCACTCCAAATATTACAACCATATTATGAACTATTTAATCCAATCACTCCAAATATTACAACCATACTATGTACTATTTAATCCAATCACTCCAAATATTACAACCATACTATGTACTATTTAATCCAATCACTCCAAATATTACAACCATATTATGTACTATTTAATCCAATCACTCCAAATATTACAACCATACTATGTACTATTTAATCCAATCACTCCAAATATTACAACCATACTATGTACTATTTAATCCAATCACTCCAAATATTACATCATACTACATACTATTTAATACAATCACTCCAAATATTACAACCATACTATGTAATATTTAATCCAATCACTCCAAATATTATGACCTATTAATCCAATCACTGCCAAATATTCTAACCATCATCATTTAATCAATCATCCAAATATTACAACCATATTATGTACTATTTAATCCAATCACTCCAAATATTACAACCATACTATGTACTATTTAATCCAATCACTCCAAATATTACAACCATACTATGTACTATTTAATCCAATCACTCCAAATATTACAACCATACCAGTATGTACTATTTAATCCAATCACTCCAAATATTACAACCATATTATGTACTATTTAATCCAATCACTCCAAATATTACAACCATACTATGTACTATTTAATCCAATCACTCCAAATATTACATCCATACTATGTACTATTTAATCCAATCACTCCAAATATTACAACCATACTATGTACTATTTAATCCAATCACTCCAAATATTACAACCATATTATGTACTATTTAATCCAATCACTCCAAATATTACAACCATACTATGTACTATTTAATCCAATCACTCCAAATATTACAACCATACTATGAGAGCTATTTAATCCAATCACTCTCTCAACCATATTATGCGATTTAATCCAATCACTCCAAATATTACAACCATACTATGTACTATTTAATCCAATCACTCCAAATATTACAACCATACTATGTACTATTTAATCCAATCACTCCAAATATTACAACCATACTATGTACTATTTAATCCAATCACTCCAAATATTACAACCATACTATGTACTATTTAATCCAATCATGTACTATTTAATCCAATCACTCCAAATATTACAACCAGACTATGTACTATTTAATCCAATCACTCCAAATATTACAACCATATTATGAACTATTTAATCCAATCACTCCAAGTATTACAACCATATTATGTACTATTTAATCCAATCACTGCAGGTATTATAATCATAGTCACTCCAGCTATTATAATCATACTACATACTACTTAATACAATCACTGCAGGTATTACAACCATACTACTTAATATTTAACACAATCACTCCAGATATTATGACCATAATCACTGCAGGTATTCTAACCATACTTCATAATATTTAACACAATCACTCCAGATATTATAACCATAATCACTGCAGGTATTCTAACCATACTACATAATATTTAACACAATCACTTCAGATATAAACATTGTAAGTCTCCAGCTCATAGTGTTCACACCCAGTCTAAAGAAGGGACATTGTCAAGTGATTGGTCCTAACGTCCTGGACAGATCGTTGGATTGGTTCATAAGCTTAGTTGTTCTTAGTCTATGAATGGAATCAGCTCGTCAGAGCTGGACCAATCCCAGCTGGTTAGAGCTGGACCAATCCCAGCTGGTTAGAGCTGGACCAATCCCAGTGTGCTTTGGCTGAAAAGGCGGGAGGATGATGCCAGAGGGGGCGTGGTTTAGAGCAGGGCCCTCTAAAGGGTTAGGGGCGTGGTATAGAGCAGGGCCCTCTAAAGGGTTAGAGGCGCTGCCATGATGCCAGAGGGGGCGTGGTTTAGAGCAGGGCCCTCTAAAGGGTTAGGGCGTGGTTTAGAGCAGGGCCCTCTAAAGGGTTAAGGGCGCTGCCATGATGCCAGAGGGGGCGTGGTTTAGAGCTGGGCCCTCTAAAGGGTTAGGGGCGTGGCTTAGAGCAGGGCCCTCTAAAGGGTTAAGGTTAGGGTTACGGTAGGACTAAACTCTGATGGGTTAGGGTTAGGGTTAGGGTTAGGGTTAGGGTTACAGTAGGACTAAGCTCTGATGGGTTAGGGTTAGGGGTTAGGGTTAGGGTTAGGGTTACGGTAGGACTAAGCTCTGATGGGTTAGGGTTAGGGTTAGGGTTAGGGTTACAGTAGGACTAAGCTCTGATGGGTCAGGGTTAGGGGTTAGGGTTAGGGTTACAGTAGGACTAATCTCTGAGGGTTAGGGTTAGGGTTAGGGTTAGGCTTACAGTAGGACTAAACTCTGATGGGTTAGGGTTAGGGTTAGGGTTACAGTAGGACTAAGCTCTGATGGGTTAGGGTTAGGGTTAGGGTCAGGGTTACAGTAGGACTAAGCTCTGATGGGTTAGGGTTACCTCTTTCTTTGTTGCAAGGAGAAGAGGGATGTTAGTCAATCGCTTTGTTGGTTTTTGAAAATGCACTTTTTTTTGTCTGAGGGCTATCACTCCAATTCAAATGTATTTTTCCCTCTCTCCTTTTTTTACTCTCTCTCTCTCTCTCTCTCTCTCTCTCTCTCTCTCTCTCTCTCTCCGTCCAGTTGGGGGAGTGTTTGCTCTAGGAGTTCACACTATCCTGTTCCTGAAGCTCTACTCTTATAAAGATGTCAATCGGTGGTGCAGGGAAATTAGCAGCGCCAAAGTCAGAGTCCTAGCCCGCTCCCTGTCCTGTAAGTCTCCCTGTAGTCTCTCTCTCCTGTAAGTCTCCCTGTGGTCTGTCTCCTGTAAGTCTCCCTGTGGTCTGTCTCCTGTAAGTCTCCCTGTGGTATCTCTCTCCTGTAAGTCTCCCTGTGGTCTCTCTCCTGTAGTCTCTCTCTCCTGTAAGTCTCCCTGTAGTCTCTCTCTCCAGCAAGTCTACTTCTAGTCTCTCTTCTGTAAGTCTAGCTGTAGTCTCTCTTCTGTAAGTTTACCTGTAGTCTCTCTCTCCTATAAGTCACCCTGTAGTCTCTCTCTCCTGTAAGTCTCACTGTGGTCTCTCTCCCCTGTACGTCTTACTGTGGTTGCCAGCACTGCTTTTAAAACCAATCTACTGTGACTGTGACCGACTGTAATTTACTGTACCCTATAATCTACTACAAATACCCCAGCAGTAATTTACTGTACCCTATAACCCACACTATATATTTTCCTGGGTGTAACCTAAACTAGACTAGAATGTGTCATGTTACCCACTCTTCGTCTGCTTCCTCCATTACTGTGGGCCTGTTGTCAAAGCTACCCTGTTTGTGGAACCCAAACTTTGATCCCAAGTTAGCACAGTTAAAGTCAGTAGAGAGAAACAACACTGACTATTGTTTGCCAGGAGGCCTCTCTGTCTGTGCTGTTAGACTGCCCTCTAGTGGCGAGCAGTGTACTCCGCACACTGTAGCGCAAAGAGAGAAACCATACATTATACAGTTGAGAGATTCAATCTAGAAGAGGTGGCATGCTGCCGTTGATTTGACCTTGCTAATGCTGCCCCCTGCAGGTCCCTCTGGGCAGTACCTTAAAGGAGGACAGCCCAAGGTGTGTTACCCTGGCAACCTCACCCTCAGAGGTCAGTCCTGTTTCATTGTATAATCAAGATTTATTATATAATGTGTATTTTAAAAAAAATAGGGATTATTATTTACCCATCCACGTACTTAACTAAATTTAAATGACAAAATACTTTTGAAGCGGTTAACTTGTACGGTCTCATACTGTTTCTCTCTGCTGTAGATCTGTACGGTCTCATACTGTTTCTCTCTGCTGTAGATCTGTATTATTTTGTCTTTGCACCAACGCTATGTTATGAGTTAAACTTCCCACGGTCTCCACGGATACGGATGAGCTTCCTGCTACGGAGGCTATTCGAGATGGTTAGTTCGTTCTGTTCAACACAATGTTTTTTTTAACCATATCCTGTTGTCGAACAGAAATTAAGCACAAAAAAACACACAAATCAATACAACAAAATGAAGCTGGGATACAACACACATGTCAGGAGTAATAAAGTTTGAATGTGTTTAAATGGAGGACTGGTTCTTCCACCAGCCTGGAATAAGTTTAAATGGAGGACTGGTTCTTCCACCAGTCTGGAATAAGTTTAAATGGAGGACTGGTTCTTCACCAGTCTGGAATGTGTTTGAATGGAGGACTGGTTCTTCCACCAGTCAGTCACAGTCCCATGTCTTTGTCTTTCTCTCCAGCTGTTCTTCATCCAGCTACTGGTGGGACTGACACAGCAGGTAACACAGTCTGTGTGTCTTATACTGGAATAGTCATCTCGCTCTGTGTCTTATACTGGAATAGTCATCTATCTCTGTGTGTCTTGTACTGGAATAGTCATCTATCTCTGTGTCTTATACTGGAATAGTCATCTATCTCTGTGTGTCTTATACTGGAATAGTCATCTCTCTCTGTGTGTCATATTGGAATAGTCATCTCTCTCTGTGTGTCTTATATTGGAAGTCATCTCTCTCTGTGTGTCTTATATTGGAATAGTCATCTCTCTCTGTGTGTCTTATATTGGAATAGTCATCTCTCTCTATGTATTGTCTATTGGAGTATTAATCCTTCTCTATGTGTTTTATATTTTAGTACTAATCCCTCTATATGTTGTATATTGGAGTATTAATCTTCTCTATGTGTTTTATATTGGAGTATTAATCCCTCTATATATGTTGTATATTGGAGTATTAATCTTCTCTATGTGTTTTATGTTGGGGTAATGATCCCTCTCTATATGACTGAAGCTGTCTCTCCTCTCTCCTCAGTGGATGATTCCTATCATCGAGAGTTCTATGAAACCACTGGAGGTACGGACGGAGGAAGGGAGCGGCGATGAAGGCGAGGGTGGGGGGGGGTTGAAATCATGGTGTTGGTGAGGAGGAGGAGGAATGCCTGATGTCGTGTCAGCATTGTGTTCTTCACTAACCGTCTCCTCTTCTCTCAGGACATGGACCTCTCTCTGATGATGGAGCGCCTGCTCAGGCTAGCTGTGAGTGGAGGCATCAGAAACACTCGTAGTATTATTACATATCACTATTATACATCATGATAGACTCATAACTGATAGGGGTAGAATTGGACTCAACCTTTCTTTCTTTCTTTCTTTCTGTCTGTCTGTCTGTCTGTCTGTCTGTCTGTCTGTCTGTCTGTCTGTCTTAGCTTACTAATCACCTGTCTGTCTGTCTGTCTGTCTGTCTGTCTGTCTTAGGTTCCTAATCACCTGTCTGTCTGTCTGTCTTAGGTTCCTAATCACCTGTCTGTCTGTCTGTCTTAGGTTCCTAATCACCTGTCTGTCTGTCTGTCTTAGGTTCCTAATCACCTGTCTGTCTGTCTGTCTTAGGTTCCTAATCACCTGTTGTGGTTGATCTTTTTCTACTGGTTCTTTCACTCCTCCATGAACTTCACAGCAGAGCTCTTACGCTTTGGGGACAGGCAGTTCTACAAGGACTGGTGGTGAGTGTGTGTGTGTGTGTGTGTGTGTGTGTGTGTGTGTGTGTGTGTGTGTGTGTGTGTGTGTGTGTGTGTGTGTGTGTGTGTGTGTGGGTGTGTGTGTGTTGCAAATGCTAAAATTAACATTAAGTTGACTATATATATTGACTATATAAATGACACTGTTTAACTTAACTTGTTTTCGCTAACGGACAGCCCCCCTGTTAAAGTGTTGGAAGCTCCGCAGTTTCCTTTGAAAACAAAACGTAATGAGAAGGTTTGTGTTGTGAGTTAGACCTGAGGCTGTATGCCACCTCTGATTATCCTCTCCTCTCCTCTCCCTTCCTCTCCTCCTCTCCTCTCCTCTCCTCTCCTCTCCCCTCCTCCTCCCCTCCCCTCCACTCCTCCTCTCCTCTCCTCTCCTCTCCTCTCCTCTCCCCTCCCCTCCCCTCCCCTCCCCCTCTCCTCTCCTGTCCTCTCCTCTCCTCTCCTCTCCTCTCCTCTCCTCTCCCCTCCCCTCCTCTCTCCTCTCCTCTCCTCCTCTCCTCCCCTCCCCTCCCCTCCCCTCCCCTCCTTCTCTCCTCTCCGCTCTTCTCCTCTCCCCTCCCCTCCCCTCCTCTCCTCTCCCTCCCCTCTCCCCTCTCCTCTCCTCTCCTCTCCCCTCCTCTCCTCTCCTCTCCTCCTCCGTCCTCCTCTCCTCTCCTCTCCTCTCCTCTCCCTCCACTCCTCCTCTCCTCTCCTCTCCCCCCTCCCCTCCCTCCTCTCCTCTCCATCTCCTCTCCTCTCCACACATACCTCCCTCCCCATCCCAACCCCTCCCCTCCTCCTCCATCCTCTCCTCTCTCTCCCTCCTCTCCTCTCCTCTCCTATCCTCTCCCCTCCCCTCTTTCTCCTCTCCCTCCCCTCCTCTCCTCTCCTCTCCCCCTCCCCTCCCCTGTCCTCTCCCCTCCTCTCCTGTGTGTGTGTGTGTGTGTGTGTGTGTGTGTGTGTGTGTGTGTGTGTGTGTGTGTGTGTGTGTGTGTCCTCCCCCTCCCTCCCCTCCCCTCCCCTCCCCCTCCCCTCCCCAATATGGTTAGGAGGTGCTTGTGCTGACTAGTCCTCTCCTCTCCGCTCCTCTCCTCTCCCCTCCCCTCCCCTCCCCTCTCCTCTCCTCTCCTCTCCCCTCCTCTCCTCTCCTCTCCTCTCCTCTCCTCTCTTCTCCTGACTCCGTGACAACAGGAACTCAGAGACGGTGACGTACTTCTGGCAGAACTGGAACATCCCCGTTCATAAGTGGTGCCTACGGTGGGTGGCATTATACATATAGACATAACTAACACACACATACAAGGCACGACAGTGACACATAACTAACACACACATACAAGGCACGACAGTGACACATAACTAACACACGCATACAAGGCACGACAGTGACACATAGCAACACACACTTGTCTATCACATTTCCTGTCTATCAGTCTGATTTTCTGTCTGTCTGTTTGTCTGCCTTTCTGATTACCTGACAGTCTTTCTGATTACCTGTCTGTATTTCTGATCACATGTCTGTCTAATTAGCTGTCTGTCTAATTATCTGTGTGTGTGTGTGTGTGTGTGTGTGTGTGTGTGTGTGTGTGTGTGTGTGTGTGTGTGTGTGTGTGTGTGTGTGTGTGTGTGTCCTCCAGACACTTCTACAAGCCCATGCTGCAAATGGGGGTCAGTAAGTGGGCCAGCCAATCAGCCGTGTTCTTTGCCTCTGCCTTCTTCCATGAGGTAAGCTGAGCTGCTCAGGTTCCAGGAAGTGGAGGTACTTTTAGACCTGCTCTCTGCTCTCTGTGCCTCACACTAACCCATGTGTGTAGTACTGATTCTGAGTACTGTGTACCTGGTGTAGTACTGATAGTGAGTACTGTGTGTACCTGGTGTAGTACTGATAGTGAGTACTGTGTGTACCTGGTGGAGGTGTAGTACTGATAGTGAGTACTGTGTGTACCTGGTGTAGTACTGATAGTGAGTACTGTGTGTACCTGGTGGAGGTGTAGTACTGATAGTGAGTACTGTGTGTACCTGGTGTAGTACTGATAGTGAGTACTGTGTGTACCTGGTGTAGTACTGATAGTGAGTACTGTGTGTACCTGGTGTAGTACTGATAGTGAGTACTGTGTGTACCTGGTGGAGGTGTAGTACTGATAGTGAGTACTGTGTGTACCTGGTGGAGGTGTAGTACTGATAGTGAGTACTGTGTGTACCTGGTGTAGTACTGATAGTGAGTACTGTGTGTACCTGGTGGAGGTGTAGTACTGATAGTGAGTACTGTGTGTACCTGGTGTAGTACTGATAGTGAGTACTGTGTGTACCTGGTGGAGGTGTAGTACTGATAGTGTGTGCTGTGTGTACCTGGTGGAGGTGTAGTACTGATTCTGAGTAGTGTGTGTACCTGGTGGAGGTGTAGTACTGATTCTGAGTAGTGTGTGTACCTGGTGGAGGTGTAGTACTGATTCTGAGTGTTGTGTTTTCCTTCAGTACCTGGTGAGCGTTCCACTGAAGATGTTTCGTCTGTGGGCCTTCATGGGCATGATGGCACAGGTCAGATACACAACACACTACACACTACACACTACAGTACTGTATAGAAGTGGGTCTATTTGCGTTAAACTTTATCCTCTTAGTTTGGCACTGAAATACAATTACAATCAAATGTAAGTGCATATGGCTTGTCACATAAACTGTACAATAGTCAAAAGTAAATGGAGAAGTTAAATAATAATAGTGAAAAAAAGCATGACATACACACAAAAGATTCTTTAGATTAACCTTCAATATGATGTACTTTCCTTTAATGTATTCTATTTGTTCTTGTAAACTGATAGTTGTCAGTAGTTGTACTGTGTTGTTTGTTTGTTTTGATTTATCTGAGCAGCTTCCACTGGCCTGGTTCGTGGCCCGCTTCCTCCGAGGTAACTATGGCAACGCGGCGGTGTGGATGTCGCTCATTATTGGTCAGCCCGTTGCCGTGCTGATGTATGTCCACGACTACTACGTCATACACAACCGCCAGGATTCAAACTGACACAGACAATCACTCACACACAGACACACAATCACTCACACACACCTACACACACACACAGACACACAATTACTTACACACACAATCACACGTAGGCACAGGATTGAGACTGAGTGTGAGAAACATACATTTTCTTCTGGCACACACATGTACACACACTAACAGGATGGAGTGCCATCCAGAGGCAGAGATAAATGCTGCCCCCTACAGCTATGTCTGGATCATGATCACTAACAGATGGAACGACTATCATAAATGTTGAGTGTGAATACACATTTATTTTTTTACAATCGCACTTAATGTCTGGGAATCTCACTGGATGCCAATATAGGAATGTGCCTTATTTAAATAAATGTAAAACAATTATAACTTACTTAAATTGCCACGTGGTATATTTTATAAAGATATGAAATTTTGATGGTTGCACATATAGGATATATGTAATTCTCAGTATAACAAAGCGATTTAAATGCAATCTTTTCACCCTGTCTAATGTTGGCTTATATACTGACACCCACTGTAAGAACATCTCATGTAACAGACCAAGGCTCCTAATGTGTAATTGAGGTTAGAGGAAAGTGGTACAGGGTTAAGCCTAAATAGTTATTATCTTTACGGTCCACACATTTGCATTACAACACAGTACAGACAACAACATTAGACATGGTGCCAGTGCTAATTGTATTTAGGAATTTTTCAAAGTTATGGAATTTGCTGTGAATTACTTTTATTATAATACAATATTACTTGTATTTAATTACTTATTAAATTTTCTTGGTTGATGCAAACAAAGATCTTATTAGTTTATCAGAGAACTGTTTATTTTATTACTAAAAAATAATAATTATTTGCTGTTCAACACTCACCAGTGGATTCACGTCCAAGGCTCTTGTGAGTGGTGATGAGATTTTATACATTTTATAAAGTTTGTTAATATGGTCGTTATTTCTGTGTTGCCAGTCATTATTTAGATTTTAGACGAAAAGTGAAAGTATGTCATGACGGTTAAAGTTCCGGATATGTTGGATTTTTTATTTTGGAACATTCACGCAAGGTGGTACAAATATTTTGTAGCTGTCACACTTTTGCATGGTATTTTTAAACATAGTTTGCATGTTTAGAAAAGGTTATTCGTGAATATATTTTCAGCAAAGCTTTTACATCCAAAGCAGTTTTCCAATCTGTTGTATTTTTTTAAAACTGTTTGAATTATGATTTGGTAAGCATGTTCCATTAAATGTATACAATTCTCTGTTTTATGTTTATGGATGACCAATGGAGTTTGTCCTGTGTTTTATATATCTCCCACGTTAACAAAATAAAGTAATATAGATTACCATGACCCTTTGCAACTTCCTACGGTCTCGGGTAAACAGGTAATAGGAAAAAGTAAGAATAGTTAAAAGTAAAGAAAACTAAAATGTATTGAATGTTTGAGGCAAATGATGCATCCAAAACTTATCCTTTAAGTATCACGTGATGAAGTACTTAAAAGAGAAACCGTCCAGTTGCTCACTCTGCGACAAATTATTAATTCATACGAGAGGAATCCCACAATTGAAAACCCATTAAATCGTAGCGACAAATGACTAATCCGAAACTGAAAAGTCAGATGAGGAAGTACTCAAAAGGAGAAACCATACAAATGCACTTGCGTGTGTAAAGTAAATCATGTGTTTTTCGTGGCAGTCAATTCGGTCTGTAGGTTGGAATACAAAAATACATATAATATGACTCATATAGGCGAGGAACCTTCAAAACCACTCACGCAATGAGTTCATTTAATTAACTTAGTCATCATTGTATGATTTATTACTATGACCAGCCTGCATGACTTAAACCTCATGTAGCCTACTGATAAACAATGGTACCAGGTTTAATGTAGACTAACAATAAAAATTATGCCTATGTTTTATTAGTCAAACACCGGTTTTATCTTAGATCTTAAGATTTGTGCGTTTTTTTTTTTTCACTAGGCAGTTCAGGTCTGTAATCCAAATTGTCAGGCTGTGCTCTAGCCTCTTTAAAATGATTTAATTATTTTACTGTAGATGGAGGTATAAGGTTTCATACATGGAAGTGAATTTCTTTCAACAATCCAATAGAGTACAACACGGAATAGTGACCAAGTATCGACGTGAATAACAGGTTTACAACCGTTACAACGTCCATCCAGCAGAGAGCAGAAGTCATGTTTCACCGCACTGAAAGTAAAAAGGAGAAATAGAGCATCCGGCTGATAAAACCAGAAGTGTTTACGTAGCTAACTAGCTATGTATAGCTGAGCTAAGATACTATTGAAATAGTTCCTATTTTAGCCCTTACACATACTTTACATTTTGAAATATCAGTTCACATGGATTCGCTAAAGACGCCTCAAACGCAGCTACTGAGAATGCTTATTACCGAACGACTAACTGCGGCTGCAGAGGAGATATTCGGAGCTGTGGAAAGAACAATGGCAGAATACGAATTAGAAGCCTACAAATCACATTTAGAAATAGAACGCCAACGCAAACTGCTGGATTTTGTTTTGAAACCAGAAACAAAATTACAGCAAGCAGGTGTGCTTATTCTTATTAAAATGTATTGTTTTTTAACTGATCCGTTTACTTTAATGAAATGGTAGTTCTCTCCGTGAACGCTACTGTCAAAAAGGCCTGGCTCACTTTGTGTCCTCTCCCGCTTACTGCCCCCTCCTGTGCGGGCGGGAGTTTCCCTGTCCTCCCGGTTAGGTATTTTCTCTTCTCCGAAGAGGGGTATTTTTCTGTCCTCCGGTCAGGTATCGTCATCTTCCTACGAGACGCTATAGGCCCAATAACGCAGATTTTTCAGCTGTTATTATTTGCTTTCATCAAAATGTAAACGGGTATACATTTATGCATGATTATTATATAATATTTTCCGATCTTACACGCGCTCTGTTAGGTATTGATAGATAGCATAACTATATTATGTACTGTAAACCTTGCAGCGTGAAGGCTATAAATAGTTATTGGTCGAAACTAGCAAACTTATTTGGTTTGTCAGTCAACATCATGTAAATTGTTCCTTTGAAATGTGAGAAACAAATGAATTACCGATGTATACGTTTTGTGGGCTACCAATTCCCAGCCTTTGTTTCAATCTTTTTTATGTTCCATATTCGTTGTACTGTGAGCTACAACCACCCCTCTCTCTCCCTGCTAATATCCTCTCCTGCTGAGCCCCCCCCCCCTTCCTTGCTACTAACATCTGTGTTTTTCCCCCATTTTATTTCAATGACATTGGCTGACAAACCAAAGAAATGAGCCTGTAAAAAAAAATCTGAATTAATTTAGTATAAGATTGACCTATTCCTTTGCATTTTTCCAGACCCCCAGCAGTTGAAATTCCCTGTGTGTCCGGAAGAGGTTCCCCCAATGCAGTACCCTTGTGAGCAGGAGAGGAGCCCCAGTTTGGGTCTGGAGGACCCAGAACCCCTACTACAGATTAAAGAGGAGCAGTGGACCAGTCCAGAAGAAGATCAGTTTGAAGATTTGGAGATAGAGACTGATCCTAGAGAAACCATGTTGAATAGAACATCCTGTGTGAAGAGTGAATATGACCAAGTCCAACCTGAGAGTGGTTGTAGGTCATCACAACCTACCAGTGACTGTCTGTCCCAGACCAGGGGACGGTGTTTTGCAGCTGCAGAGGAGCACAGTGATGAGGTTTTGAGGGAAAATGGTGAACCTCAGACAGGGTCAGAGACACAGAAAGCCATGACTACACTAACGAATAATGAATGCGTAATGCCTGCCTCTTTAAATGCTACACTGTGTGACATTTCGTTTAGCCATATGGGCAGTTTATTGAGCCACGTAGACGTTCGCAAACATATATGTGGAATTTGTGGTAAGAACTTTACTCGGAGCACTGGACTGAGAGACCACATTCGAGTTCACACAGGGGAAAAGCCATACAGGTGCGCCATCTGTGGCAGACAATTCAGTCAAGCCAGTTCTCTGAAAAGGCACAGGACCATTCATATGGGAGACAAATCATTAAAATACAAAGTTTGGGGCAAAGGAGTTATCCAGAATCCACATCTGAAAATTCACATGAGAACCCACTCGGGGGAGAGTCGGTATCAATGCAATGTCTGTGGCAAGCAGTTCAGCCAGAGCTTCATCCTAAAGCAGCATATGATGATGAGCCATACCGAGGACAAGCCAAGCAAATTCAAGGACTTTGGCAGAGAAGTTATTTAAAGTTCTGATACATGACATGAGGAGAACACCCAAGAGAGGAAACACAAATGTAGTGTTTGTAGCAACCCATCCATTCCAGGCTCTACTCTGAATCTGCTCATGGTGGATTTTGAAGGGGAGAAGCTCTCTTAATGCACTCTGTAGCAAAGGATTTATTTTCCAGTATAATGTGAAATCCCACATGAAACTGCACACAGCCAGTATGACGATGAAATCATTAGAATAAACCTCATCCCATTCCGATTTGCAGGGAAGAGTTTTGTGGTGTACAATGGTCATATATATGAAATGTGTAATGCCAGTACAGGACCTTGATAGGAATTCTATCCTCCATAGGACCTTGTGTACATGCAGGTTAAATAGTCTATGTGGGGCCCAATTTAGACCTCTCAGTGGTCTGGTCAGTGAAAAACTCCATTATGGACCTAGAGCTCTATTACAATAAATTTACAAAAAATAAGAAATCTCAAATCAATTCTCAAATAGATAGTGTCTTTCTTAAAGACATTGCTATGAGTGGGAATTGACCTTCAGGCAAATACATAAAGCTTAATAAGTAATAATCACATAATTTAACTTATTGCTTATTCTGCTACCAAATTTATCAAGATTACATAGTCTATGTTGTTTTACCCATTTTCAATAAAGTCATGTGACATTTGTTGAATTATATGTTTTTCTAAAATGATTAGCTCTTGTGACATGAAAGAATAATACATGCAATGTGATAAATTACATAGCATACATGTCCTTAGTGTGGACAATACATGATCTCTTAGGTCAGTGAGTGTTGATGGTGTATGTGTCCCAAGTTGCTCATAGGAATGTGTTGGTGTCTGGGTGCTTTTCACATTTCATTGACTGCCATGGGTGTGGTAGTGACATTGAGGGTGCAGAGGGAAATCAAGCCGTTGCAAACACACCCACTGACAGGTCCCCTGTGTTTCTGAATAAAACTGATCCTGTTCTTTTAATCCCGTTGTGACTGGAGAAAAAAATGATACGTTTTACCAAGTCGTGCTAGCGATGTGCAGTGACCGCAAGCATCCCGCACATCTTTTGCGACGGTTAGGGGAAATATTTACACCAAGCAAACAATAGGGGTTGCCAAAATCACCTCCTACAGATAACTGCCTATATTAACTTTAAGCATGTTTTATTGCATTGCTCTAAATATGAGAGGGAGAGGCTGTTTAGTAGCATATGGAGAATGGACGGGGATTGGATCTGGGAGGCTTTCTGGGAACTGGGGATGGCTTATGGGAAGTTATTAGGATGGTGTTTAGATTTTTTAAAAGGAGGCAGGTTTAATCTAGTAAATTTAGGGGAGGAGATAATCAGATATACTGTTGTCATGACATTACACACTCCGGTGCAGTAGGTGGCAGAATGCACTTCATTTTTGGTCGCAAGCTGCCAGTAAAATCGAAGAAGAAAAAGACAACACATTGATACTTCTTCTACAGTAACGACTTCATCCAGCTAAGAGACAAACTTTAAATCGAAAGGCGATTTGTATGTACTGAGTTAACACTAAAATGTCTGATACACAACAGCTCAGAATGTTAATTGACCATCGTCTAAATGCGGCTGCAGAAGAGATATTCGGATTTGTGGAAATAACTATGACAAAATACGAGGATCAAATTCAGCTATTAAACTTGGAAATAGACCGACAACGCAAAATTCTGGCTATTGCTTTGAACCCCCAGATAAAACTACTTCGAGCAGGTTTGTTAAAAAATTACTCATCATAGTATGGAGTTACAGTAGAAGTTAGATGGTAAGTAGAGTACTGCGGCGGCAGTGTTGGGTTGCAACTTGGGCAAACAGGAATCACTGAGCCTGAAAGTCAACAGAGACATTGATGGCAAAATATAAGCGAGGCGACAAAATGCCACGTTTCTTTGTTGTTGCCCCAGTATCTTCCAATAATCTATGAGGTATTTGCTTAGAATTAGGAGCAGCCCTGAGCAGAGAGCGCGGTGATACTAGTTAGTTTAACATAATTGTAAACCAATTTTTAGTACATATGCAAGCACAGTCTGTGCTAATTTATGCTTTCTGTCTTTTTATTAAAAATGCTTTTGAATTGTCAAATGTTTGCCTTGTTATTATTTTTATGGATGTTTTATTTTTTTTTGGACCCAATCAAAAATATGTTATCTCATTAGTGTTTCCCTTACCATTTGAAAAAAATATATAAAGATAAAAAATATAAGGATTTAGTAATAAGGCTGGTTCTCTGAGCAATTTTTATTAAATTGAAGTTCTCTCACATTTATTGTGTAATCTCAAACTGATGTAATACAAAGTTTTTAGCCTCAGTGCAGCGAGCACAAGCTATTTATATTTGCTACCAAAAATCGTAGGTAAGCTTTGATGTATTTTTTTTATGTCAACTGAATTTATTTTATCTTCCTCCAGAACCCCAGCAATCCACTCTCTCTCTGTGTAATGAGGAAGTTCCTGAACAGCACCACAGCGAGCAGGAGAAGAGTCCCAATGTGGACCAGGAAGACCCACAGCCTCCTCAGATCAAAGAGGAACCGGAAGTAGTGTGGACTGGTCAGGGGGGCAGTCAGCTTCAAGGGATGGAGGAGGGGGTGAATGACTTAATGCTCACTATAAAGATAACCGTGTTTTCAATTTGACTTTTTTTAAACATTTGAATTTGCTACTTTATCAGCATAGTATAAAAATTACAAAGTTTGACCTTTTTTTTATTCTCTCTAATTATAAAACGCACATATGTGTTGAAATGGAATTACATAACTAATATATGAAATTCTCAATTATAATATACATTTTCTTGTCCTATCCTCCCATAACAGGTTGAACAGTGGCTTCAAGGGCTGGAGGAGAAAATTGATACTAAAGAGTCCCTACTCACTGAATCATCTGTATGTACGTGTGTGTGTGTGTGTGTGTGTGTGTGTGTGTGTGTGTGTGTGTGTGTGTGTGTGTGTGCGCGTTTGTAAAGCTATCGTCCAGGGGACATAGACCTGTTAACACAGTCACGCTTAGGGGACCAAAATCCTCATGGGGACAAAAATCGATGTCCCCATGAGGGAAACCATGTAAACATATGCAGGAGACCGTGCTTATACATCTACCATCAAAACAAATGCTAATCCTGCCAAACATGAAAACCCGAGACGTGTGTGTGTGTGTGTGTCATGCTCTAGAGCGCCCCTTCCGACTTAAACTACAACTGACACAACAGCACTGACACATTTTTATAGAATGTTTAAGTTTCTTGAATAAGCACTATTGGTGTGTTGGTCCTCTAAATGTTTCTCAATTCAGGAGTGCACAATCTATACTTGCTGTCAAATTAGACTGCCAATATTGAAGGAAATGTGCAATATAGAATAAACCTAAATCGAGAGTCTGATTTAGCTGAGTTCGTTTACTGATTCCAATTCCATCATTAAACCTGAATCAAGCCGGGTCAAAAATGAAGCAATAGGAAACAACAAATTTTGAGACCTGTAAGGAAATCTTGGAGAACTACTATGATCATGGAGTTTAATGAGATGCAGTATGCGTTTCATTTTAACGAGTACTTGTATGTTTTGCTGTTTGATTTAGAAATGTTTTTTCTTTTTATGCTATTAATACCTGACGTTATTGCTAGGTGGCCAAAGCATTGCCTGTAACGGACGACACTGGGGAAGCAAGGTTCTCCCAAGAGAGGGTGGAAGATGTGGTAGACCAAGAGAAACACTCTCCCTTCAGAGAACAGGTAATTGTTAATGCTTTGCTAAGCTATTTTGAATTGCCTGATGGGGCATAGTCTGTGTTTAGGACTTTAGCTAATTTGAGCGGTCTGTCTATGAACTTGGTCATGTCTGGTTATTTGTTCAGGCGGCAGGAAATTCTGACTTTATTCCGTTTAAACAGTGTTGTGTTTTTTTTTTATTCTTATTATTGAAACGCATAGTCTAATGAATTAGAGCTGGGTCAGTTGTTCCGACTCAAGCCTGAATCCATGTGTATATTTAGAAGTGGTAATATAAAGGCATGTGATGAGCAACATTTGAAGGACACATGTCCTTCCTATAGTGTAAAACATTGCTAAGTAATGCACCCTTTACGATGTCCCCTAACAGCATGTTATAGTACAAGCAGTGTGTGAGCACATCTGTGGGTGGACTAGCCGATGCCATAAAAAGGTCCCCAGTGGACATATTTTTATAGAATGTTTAAGTTTCTTGAATAAGCAGTATTGGTGTGAATGGTGTGTTGGTCCTCTAAATGTTTTTCAATTCAGACGTGCACAACCTCTACTGTCAAATTAGACTGCCAATATTGAAGGAAATGTGCAATATAGAATAAACCTAAATCGAGAGTCTGATTTAGCTGAGTTCGTTTACTGATTCCAATTCCATCATTAAACCTGAATCAAGCCGGGTCAAAAATGAAGCAATAGGAAACAACAAATTTTGAGACCTGTAAGGAAATCTTGGAGAACTACTATGATCATGGAGTTTAATGAGATGCAGCATGCGTTTCATTTTAACGAGTACTTGTATGTTTTGCTGTTTGATTTAGAAATGTTTTTTGTTTTTATGCTATTAATACCTGACGTTATTGCTAGGTGGCCAAAGCATTGCCTGTAACGGACGACACTGGGGAAGGAAGGTTCTCCCAAGAGAGGGTGGAAGATGTGGTAGACCAAGAGAAACACTCTCCCTTCAGAGAACTGGTAATTGTTAATGCTTTGCTAAGCTATTTTGAATTGCCTGATGGGGCAATTTACGATGTCCCCTAACAGCATGTTTTAGTACAAACCAATACCAACAACAAGGTCCCCAATAGACACATATTTAAAGAATGTTCAAGTTTCTTGAGTAAGCACTATTGGTAGCCAGGTCAAACCCGTTTTCTTTTTTTTTTAAACACGTAATTAATTAGACAGTAAATTTGTAAAATATTTTGTTACTTGGTAAGCGTTTAGTAATAAAAACAAATAAATTTGTAATTCCTCTAAAAGTAACACTTTTAGTGTAGAATAAAGGTTTTAAAAATGTACGAGTTGTTACTTCCGTGTCGCCAACCGAAGTAGTCAGAAACCACAAACGTCATACGGCCGACTTTGACGACACTGTAGGGCTTTACCGTTAGCCAAGCAATGTATATTTTGCAATTGTTAGATGCTAAAACAGATTTTGTTTATATTTTACATAATATTTTACCTAAATTTTGAGTATAAAATTGTAAACTTTTACTCGAAACAGCAACAGCGTCAAAGGACTTTGTTGTTTTAATGTCGTGGTCACAAAGCTCTAAAATTCTACAACTGTTAACTGCATATAGTAAAACTATGAAGCCTGGTCTGTTAGCAATCCCCCTCGCATGTCAGTCGTACTTGTATACCTTATGGCTTCAAGCGAGCTTGTACTGTTCATACACGGCAACGTGGCTTCCTGGACACTCCAGGATGCTCTGAAAACCTCATGGTCCTGGACGGGATCATGAATGTAAGTAGGATGGAGAGGAGGACTTTGGCCTTAGTGTTCATTGATTTTGCCAAGGCGTTCGACTCTGTTCCGGACAAACATCTGTTCAGGGTGCTGGAACAGAGGGGACTGGACCAGCATGTGATGGGGCTCCTGAGGGACTCCCACCGTGGGTGTGTGACTAAGCTTGAGGTTGGAGGGGCGTCGTCCCCGATAATTTGCATGAACTCCGGGGTGAAGCAGGGTGACCCGCTGTCTCCCTTGCTCTTTAACCTGGCTATAGACCCCTTAATCCTTCCCCCTGAACCAGAAGGCATGGGCCTAAAGGGCTAGGTCAATTCTGTGTTGGAGAGAGGGAGTGCCCTAAGCCCACCAAAGGGCTAGGTCAATTCTGTGTTGGAGAGAGGGAGTGCCCTAAGCCCACCAAAGGGCTAGGTCAATTCTGTGTTGGAGAGAGGGAGTGCCCTTAGGCCACCAAAGGGCTAGGTCAATTCTGTGTTGGAGAGAGGGAGTGCCCTAAGCCCACCAGAGGGCTAGGTCAATTCTGTGTTGGAGAGAGGGTCAACAACAGTGAGTTCCACGTGCTAGTCCAT
Source organism: Galaxias olidus (assembly GCA_026901105.3). Classification (NCBI taxonomy): domain Eukaryota; kingdom Metazoa; phylum Chordata; class Actinopteri; order Galaxiiformes; family Galaxiidae; genus Galaxias; species Galaxias olidus. The sequence goes on along the minus strand of JAPMUY010000096.1, from coordinate 36,073 downwards.
CCGGCTACAGTTCTTTATGGGCTGTTGATGGATTCTATTATTTCAGTTGGGTGACAGTAGGTCTCGTACTCTTTTAGTTTACCTGATGAGTCCGACCTCTGCCCCTTGCTCCCAACAAAAACACTGCAATAATAACATCTATTTTGTGGAGGTATTGGACTTTCCTACTTCTCATGTGTAAATTACGCTTTATCAGATTATATAGATGATTGATTAATTCATAAATTATTATATTATTGATCAAGGTGATTAAGGGTAATTACCAGTACAGAGCACCACCACACAAGATTTCAGCCTAATCAGAGCTCTATGGGAGACTCAATAATTACCATTAATTTAATCATGTAATATTTAACGTTTTCAATCCCAATTCTGAAGTAGTGAAGTCTTCTGTTTCGAGAATAAATGATTGTATGAAATCAGCGTCACACAGTTGGTTTTTAAATGCAAAGCAATAAAGCATGATAACATATGTAATGAATGACTAAATAACATGACTTAAAATAATGGGTTAATAGATATTTTACACTGGTTAGTTGCTAAACATGACAATTAAAAAAGTTTAAAGATGAACAAGAGGATCCTCCAACTCGCGTAGATTCGCTCTGAATCGCTGGAATAAATATTGAAAGTTGTGAAGTCCCAAACGTGGTTTCAATGAAGCTTCTTTGGTCTTAAATGGTGAAGTTTAGTTTGACCTCACTACAGGCCGGAAAACAGCTTCATAGGCCTAACTCCTTTGTTCTGAAAGTTGAGGAGCACACCGCGTGGTTCAGGGAAAGAGGGGGTGTAATTATGTCATCCGTAGTTGACCTATGTGGCCTCCTAGGTCACTTGTGGACGTTTAAAAGCCTAGTTTACTTTGTGAGGAACATATTTATAGCATTATTTATAACATTTTATAACATTATATAAATTTCTATAAATATTTCTAACATTTTTAAGCCTAGAAAGGGGGCCGTCTAAAGGTCACTTGATTGGATGCTGACTGATAAAGAGAAGGTGTGAATTATCCCTCTTGATGAGACTGAAAGACCAGTTTACCTTACAATGACGGTTGATTTCTATTGATGCTTATAGACTAGGAATATGTTCTATATAACATCTGCAAAGCTTACCAAATGTCATTGTGAACATTTACATACCAAACATGACTAGGCTAGCTAGGACTGTTCATTTCGACAAACAATACAAAATATATCACTATTAGAAGTACAAACAATACAAAATATATCACTATTAGAAGTACAAACAATACAAAATATATCACTATTAGAAGTACAAACAGTTCATACTACACAATATTACAATTTCTTCTCATTCTCCGTGTCCAATAAATTCATTTGAATGTTCCTTAGGCAATCATTTCTTAATGTCAATGTATTAATCTTTAGGTCCAGCTGGAGTTACTAGAACAGATTCCAGGCTTTAAAGGCCTTTGTGTGAAAGACCATGCTGGCTTTCCCTGGAATGTTCTTATCTTAGCCAAATAGGAGCGGGGGAAGATTTGATGATTGGTTCCCCTACAATTTACTAAATAAATGTCTAGGCTTGGCTTATATCTGTTGTTTGTTCATTAATAAACTTGTTAGGGTTTTTGTATACTCACCTTCTTTTTGTTTTGTTTTTTAGATCTTAAGCAGAGCTTGTACAGACCAGATTACTAAAGCGGATTCATCTGAAGACAGTGATCAAGATGCACCTCCTGCACCAAAGCTGCGAAGGACCAAAAGTGTTTTCGTAAGTTGCATCTTTTGCTGTAATGTTAACCCCACTGTTTAAATCATCTTAGTTTTTATATATCACTGTTATAATGTGAGTTCTAATTTTCCTAATTGTCATACTTGGGACACCTGTATGAAAACCCTTGTTATCAGTATACTTGATTTTTTTTTTCTTGTATGTATTACAAAATTGGTTCTTGGCCTATTTAAATTGTCTTTGGTCTGATGTTGATTTCTAGATGAAAGGAGGGATTCCTGAGGACTGCGATGAACCATTTTACTCCACATCATATAGTGGAGAAGAATTTGTCCCAGACTCCAGTGAAGAGGGTAGCCCAGACTGCAGCAGAGTAATTGAATTGCCTAAACGAAAAAAGGACTCTCTTGAAGCCCAAGATTTTCTTCCTTTACCTGACAGTAGCACTTCGTTGAGCCTAGAACGAGGAGGACGTCCTCCGTGCACCAGTTTAGAAAAGAAAGATGGAACAACCAACCAGAGTAACGAGGACATGGAAATTGAGAATGGATACATTTATGGGTCTGTCACAGTCTCTGCAGTCACTAAGAAGAGGGATGGTTCTAGGTCTTATAATAAGAAGCATTATTGTGTGTTCTGTTTTAAACCTTACGGCAAAATCGCACGACATTTAGAACATGTTCATGCCAACGAAAGGGAGGTGGCAAAGGGTTGTTCGTTTCCAAGAGGTTCCAAGCAAAGAAAAATACATTTTGATTGTCTTCGCAACAAAGGCAACTTTGTGCACAATGCGTCAGTCATGAAGTCAGGAAAGGGTACTCTAGTTCCAAAAAAACAACCTATACAAGAAGGCAAGGGTCAGGACTTTATGCATTGTGTGTATTGCCAAGGCTTGTTTACCAGAAAGGTCCTATGGAGACATGTGAGAACATGCAAACTAAAACCCACTGGTGAACAGACTCTCGCAGGAAAGAACCGTGTCCAATCTTTGTGCGCATTTACAGCTCCTATGCCAAATAATGTTAGTAAAGATCTTTGGAAACTTATGAATAGTATGACTCAGGATGATATTACATTTGCTGCAAAACATGATAGCTGTATCATACTGTTAGGAGAGTACATGCTTAATAAAATTGGTACAAATATAAAAAGGCATGAACACATTAGACAAACGTTAAGAGAGCTGGGTAGACTACTAATTAGTGCCCGGAAAGTCACCACGTTGAAGACAGTTCAGGATTTCATAGACCCAAAACATTACATTGAAATGATAAAAGCTGTGAAACTGACCTGTGGATACGCAAGTGAAACAAACACATACAAAACTGGTGGGCTGGCACGTAAACTTGGACACTCGTTGGTGAAAATTAGTAAGATTGTTGAAAGCCATGGAAGAATTTCTGGAAACACTAAATCTGTGGAGAAAGCAGTTGATTTCCAAAAAGTACATTCAACCCGTTGGAATGAGCTAGTTTCAGCAACCGTTGCAAAGAACACTGAAGAAGCAAAGTGGAACACTCCAACCGTTTTGCCTTTCACAGGGGATGTGCAAAAGCTCCATGTGTACCTTGACCAAAGCTTGAAGGAGTGCGTCAGAGAGTTGTCTGCCCAGCCCACTGCTCAGACATGGTCCCACCTGGCAAAGGTAGCAATGGCTGAAGTCATACTTTGTAACCGTCGTAGAGAGGGGGAGGTATCATGTATGCCATTGTCTGCATTTATGTCTAGGGTCACCTCAGAGCCTAATGAGGATATAGACTGGGCTCTCTCTGAGACAGAAAAAAAACTTGTTAGACACTTCTCTAGAATCGAGACGAGAGGAAAAAAAGGACGCGAAGTTCCCATTCTGCTAACTCCCAAAATGCTGGCAGCACTGGAGCTGCTTGTGGAGAAAAGGGAGGAATGCGGAGTCCTGAAAAGCAACGTCTATTTGTTTGCCAGGCCTTCAGCCACGTCCCATTACAGAGGATCAGACTGTCTTCGCATTTATGCAAAAGCTTGTGGTGCAAAGAATCCCAATGCACTTTCATCTACCAAGCAAAGAAAACAAGCAGGGACCCGTTCAACTGTATTGAATATGAATGAAACTGAGATGGACCAATTGGCTAACTTCCTTGGACACGATATTCAAATCCATCGACGATACTATCGCCTGCCTGAGGGGACCCTGCAACTGGCTAAAGTCAGCAAAGTTCTTTTAGCACTGAAGCAAGGGAGACTGTCAGAGTTCAAGGGCATGAACGTCAATGAGATTGAAATTGATCCTGATGGTTTGTATGGAAACCGCCATTTAGTTAAAGGGATAGTTCAACATTTTGGGAAATAAGATATGTTCCAACTCACCCCTAGTTACGTGAGTTAGTTAAGTTGTAGTAGTAAAAGTAGCTTAGCATGTCAGTAAACTGTAGTTAACCTCTAGCAAGGCTTCCAAAAGTGACAAAGCTGTTATATAAATGTTATATCTTTTGTATTTCACACGTCAGATGAAAATATTAAGTCAAGACCGTATAGAAACAGGTGGTTGGTGCTATTGCGTCCAAAAATCAGAGAGAGAGAGAGAGACACACACACACACACACACACACACACACAGTCTGACTGGGGCTAAGTTCAGACATATTTCCTAAAATGTTGACCTATCACTTTAAGCTCCCAAGATGTTTAAGCCTTTGCTACAGGGCAATAATTCTTTTTTTTCTTATCTGACTCTACCTTTTTGAAATGTGAAGGTTAATGACCGATGTTTTATCTTTTTTCTTGTAGAAAAGTTACAATTGCAGAGTGAGGAAAAGGAATGTGTAAATGATGTGTGTGAAGCTACTGGCTCTGGGACGTCAGGTGTGTATTGGAAATGTATCATGTCCAACTTTGATATTTCACTCAGAGAAAATGTAAGAGCAGTTAAAATTTGATTAATCACATCAAACCTACTTACTACCATACTTTTTGTAAATAATTTAATGCAAGGCAAGCTTTGTTATTTTTTTCACACCTCGCCCTTCCTATACTATTTGTAAGTGTTTGAGGCATTAATCATGAAATTCTGTGATTGACTTAACATTTTTCTACAGAGAGACCAGCTACAAATATGACAACCCCAGACAGTGCAACATCCCCAGTAAAACCCTTGCTGAATTCCTGTTCAACAGGTAATGTCTTAGATTGTGAACAGTTTAGCAATAAGGCTCAATTTACTCCCAAAACAAATATTGTATCATATTAAAGTTAACACCTGGTTTCTCATTGTGCTGATACATTTCAGTATGCCAAAAAAGTACATCGTTCATAAAAATAATACAAAAAGTGATAATATATTCAGAATTTTTATTTGATGTACCACATATGTAGGGAGGTTAACTTCTCTGAAGAGAAAACGATGGGATGATGATGCAGTCCAGGCTGTGGAGAGGCATCTAATGAACTTTATCACATCATGTCGTGTTCCTGGAAAGGCTGATTGTGAGTTATGCTTAAAAGCTGAACCATTTGCTCTTAAAGGAAGAGATTGGCAAGCTGTAAAATGTTATGTTTATAATCGCATTGCAGCGCTTAAGAGGCAACTCTAAGTATATCTTAATTTTTCATTTTATTGGCCTATATCAAAAATAAGGTATGGTTGCCAAAGGTGATGTTGGTGGTGTTATTGTTCTTTGATGTTATAGAAAATCACTTTCATTAAAATTCTAAATGGTTACGTTGTCAACTCTGAGACCAGTGAGGAGTGTAAGGAAAACATACTATTGACAGTCTAAAATACATCTTGTTTGATAATCTTATTTTTTTATTATAATGCTTAATTGGATCGGGTTCTTTAAGCTATTTGACTCCATATGAGTTGGGATGTTGGTGAACGTGTTGGTGAACCAGTATATTCATATTTTTCTGTCAGGCTTGTCTTTCACAGTAACAGCTTTTTTTGTTTCTATATTTCAATACACACAGGATAGGCTGTTATAATATCCATTATGCCATATTCCAAGATGAGCACTTCAAAAGACAATATTTTTTTTGGAATGGACTTAGGTTGAGAGCAGATATGTCATTGGGGTTATCAAGTGGGTACCCTCCATCCCAGATGTTTTGTTAATTTGAGCCCACGACACCTCCAGAAGGCTTAACGGTGAGAAATGACGTCTCAGAGCCAACCCCCTCTATATCCGCTCTCGGCACGGCCAGATATTAAAAATAGAAAAATAAAAGTTATTTATTAAACTGAGAGATATTCCTATTCCTGCAGGCTTTCAATGCCAACTCTGCAGAGATACTTACCACCTGAAAAGAAGAAGATAATCTTTCCTTACTCTGTTACTTCAGGCTTAATATATGACGCTCTGCAGATATCCCTATACCCATCCCTATTCCCTATGCCTGCAGGCACTTTCTGCCAACTCTGCAGGGATACTTACCACCTGAAAAGAAGATCATCTTTCCCTACTCTGTTCCTGCAGGCTTGATAAATGACGCTCTGCAGGAAAGACTTACCTTTTATACCTTTGTCCTGAGATTAAACCAATTCTTGGTTTTTCAGCATGATGTTCCTTACTTTTGTGCCCATATAGGATCCTTCCTTTTCAGCCACAGCCACTGGCTACTTCTTTCTGCTATATCTGAGATAGCTTTTATGGTCTGACGCAAATCTTTGCCGCAGATCCCTGATTCCTTAAGTAGTTTGGTTGTTGATATTGCCACAAATCCACGGCATCCAACTTCCACAGGGCACACCTTTGTTCTCCAATCTCGCTGTTCTGCCTCAGCTGCTAATTCGCTATAGCGGAGTTTCTTTCTTTCGTAAGCCTCGTCGATTGCTTCTTCCCACGGGACTGTTAGCTCTATAAAATAAACAATTTGCTGTGTGTTGGACCAGAGTAATAAGTCTGGTCTTAAGTTGGTTGTTGCAATCTCCGATGGGACTCTCAGTTGTTGGCCGACATCAGCAAGCATTTTCCAATCACATGCTCTCCTCAGCTGCCCTGAGCTTTGTTTTGCTCTATAACTCTTCTTTCCCGGAACTCCCTCCATGACAAAGCGGATGTGGTGCATGTCGCCCTCTGCTCCAATTGGCAGGGCATTAACTGTTGAGCGCCTATGCTCTATTGCTTCCGCCAAGCATTTTAGTACTTGATTGTGGTGCCAGGTGTATCTTCCTTGAGTAAGGCTTGTCTTGCACCCAGCCATTATGTGTTTGAGATTAGCCGTCCCGCCACAGAGGGGGCAAGTTGGATCCTCACCTACCCATTGGCTGAGATTTGTCGGTGTTGGCAGTACGTCGTAGGTTGCCCTAACAATGAAGCTAATTATTGTAGATTCCATTCCCCACAAGTCCTTCCAGGTAATTTTCCTCTGCTCTACACTTTCCCAGTTTATCCATCACCCCTGTTTGGCTTGTGAGTTTTAGTGATCCTTACTGCTTCCTCTTGCTTACGTATCTGTTCTATCACTAATTTGTGTTGTTCCAAAGGGGTTGCTTTTGACCATCTCAGTTTACTTGTACCAAGTCCAAATCCTCCTCGTCCATGTTGTACTTGTCCTACTACTTCCGTATGTTTAAGGGCTGCTTTTGCTTGCAGTACTGCCTCTTTTGGATTTCATTTCCGTCCTGTTGCTAATGTGGGTGCAGCTTTTCTTACTATACTATCTCGGGATTCCGTAAGTGTCATTTCTAATCTCGCTTTAGTGCACTTAAATTCCTCTGTAAACCCGGTAAGTGGCAGTTCCAGAGCTCATTTCCCATAAAGAGCCAGGCTACTTAGACACCGTGGTACCCCTAGCCATTTCCTAGCATAAAAGCTGACTATTCTTTCTAGCTTTTCAACTTTAGTGATGGGTACATCATACACTGTCAATGGCCACATGAGCCGGGGTAGAAGTCCAAACTGTAGGCACCATAATTTTAGCTTTCTTGGCAACCCTGACTTCTCAATGTTCTCTAGGCCTCTGTTCAGTTCTATCCTTAATTCCTCCACCTGCTCCCAGTCTTTAAGGGTAGAATTGTACCATTTTCTGAGACTTTTGACAGGCTTTTCAATCACGGTTGGAATTGGATCCTCATCTATGAAGAAAATTTTGTTGCACAATTTTCCCTTAACAACTGATATGCTTCTGGATTTGCTTGGTTTTACTTTCATTCTAGCCCATTTAAGGTTATCATTAAGTTTACTTAACAGTCTTTTTGTACACGGAGCAGTTGTCGCCAATATTGTCATATCATCCATATATGCTTGAATGGGAGGGAGACATAATCCTGCCCTTAACTTTTGCCCGTCAACGACCCATTTTGATGCTCGGATTATTACTTCCATGGCCATAGTAAATGCCAAGGGTGAGATTGTACATCCGGCTATGATGCCAATCTCCAGACGCTGCCATTCGGTGGTAAATGTCGGTGTATCAAAACACAATTGAATGTCCTGAAAGTATGCCTTAACCAGGTTTGAAATTGCATTTGGTACCTTAAAAAACTCAAATGCAGACCACAAAAGCTTGTGGGGCCCAGACCCAAATGCGTTTGCCAAGTCCAGGAAAATGACATGAAGGTCCTTTTTCCCACGTTTTGCCAACTGAATTTGGTGCCAAATCATGCTAGTGTGCTCCAGACACCCAGAGAAGCCGGAAATGCCTGCTTTCTGTACTGAGGTATCTATTAACTTGTTCGTTGTAAGGTATTTGCTCAGTCTTTGTGCTACTACGCTAAAAAAAATTCCCCTCCACATTAAGCAAGCAAATTGATCTGTCCTTGCTAATGTCACTAGAATCTTTCTCTTTCGGAATCATTACTCCTCTGGCTCGACGCCACGATCTGGGAATGATTTGTTTTTTCCATGCTGGCTTCAGTAGTTTCCAAAGGAAGCGTAGGACATCAGGTGCATTTTTATACAATCTGCAAGGTACTCCGTTAGGCCCTGGTGCCGATGCTGCTCTTGCACGTCTGACTGCATTTTCCACATCTTTCCATTTTGGAGGGCTGGTGTCCATTTGCTCTACTGGAGCATCAATTGGTGGAATATCTGCGGGAACTGTGAGTTCCTCATGCATTGTCTTATCTGTGTGTTTCTTTTAGGTGGGACTCCAGTTCTTGTTTGGTTGTTTTAAGCGTTCCATTTTTTGCTTTGTTGAACAAGGACTTAGTAAACTTGAAGGGGTCTTTGTAGAATTGACTCCTTGCTTGTTCTTTATTCTTTCGGTTTCTTCGTAGGTTCTCGTCTCTCCTCAATGTTGACAACCGCTTCTTCAAGTTGTCCTGCAAGTCTTTAATGCCTGCCTTTTCTGATTCAGACGCCTTTTTCCATTGCTTTTTTAATAGCCTTCTTTCTTTTACTAGCTTGTTGATCTATTGTTGCCTCGATTTTCTTGGCTCCACCTGGGTTTTTTTAAGTTTCTCCAGTAGCCCAAATCTCTCCTTTCCATAATCATATATGATATCCCCTATTTTATCCAGCTTCCTTTCCACTGTGCCCCTTAGCTGTTCAAGTGTCTTTTTTAGGTCTATGTTAATAGAGTCCCTAACATTCTTTTCAGCGGCTGATGGCCACTTTACTTTAGTTTTTTTGTCACTGATCTCCTTGAAGTTTTTTTGTGCTTGATTGGGCTCTACCACCTTATCCCCATGTCTTTTGGTGCTTGTCCGTGCCGCCTCAGTGCTGGAGTTGTTGATGGCCTGCGGACTTTGGTTTGTGTCCAGCCGCTGGCCTTCATTCGACTTACTTGCTTGACTTCTTAAAAAGTACTGGTCAATGAGATACTCCTGCTTCTTCCTACTTAGGCGCCCTTTCTCACTTTGGTGTATTCTCAGGCCCCTTACAGTTACCTTTTTCCCCAGACACAAAGGCAGATCTGGTGACTTTTACCTATGATTGCATTGGTTTCTGAAGTGCTTCTCGTGGTCATAGTCGTTGCGTTGCTTAGGGTCAAAACCATGTTATCAGTATGTGAGTTAAAGTTTTTACAAAATTAAATTATCATGTCACTGGTTTTATAAATGTTGAATGAACTGTTTATTTCTCTGAATAAAGACTTCATAAATACGTAAACATGTCCCCCGTTTTATGTAGGAACACCTAGGTCTGTATGTTATGTATGTAAATGATGAATACTAGGAGTAGGCTGTTAAGGAAATTCTAAATATTAAACACAACTACACCAAAGTAAAGTTCAATAAAAATGTATTTTTTAAATTTTCTGCAAAGGATCAAGTGTATTTGCAAATGGATCACCCCACACAGCATAACGCTGTTTGAATGAAGTGACAACGTACACTTAAAATCAGGTAACTGAAATACAACACAGGGTGCGTCCCTCTTTCCTTTATACATTTTTATACAGTATACATTTTTTAAACCGGAAACTTCATGGCCTTGGCTTATTTTATGTCAGGAACATTTTAAAGAAAAAATAAATATTGAGTACTCATGCTATAACCCCCCCCCCCCCACACACACATTTCCTTCATATGATGTTTGGGTCAATTTGACCCGCATATGCACAGAGACACAAAGACACACAAAAACATGTACACTTACAAACACAAACACACCCACTCACTCACCCACTCACTCATATCATTCTGGATATGACCAACTTTGAGGGAAGACGCGTTTTCAGGGAGCAGTGGAAAGAGATGGCCAATACACATTTACGTGCCTACTTTGGGATCCTCATCCTTGCAGTTGTCTATAGGTCAAGAGGGGAGTCGACTGAAAGTCTGTGGGATGCCACAATGTCTTTGGAGAGCTTCTATACATTCTTGAGGGCCATTAGATTTGAAGACTGGGAATCTAGACCTACTATGCGACAGTTGGTAGCAATCCTCACTGTGTGGGACAAGTGGGTGGACTGGCTACCACTGTCTTACAACCCTGGGCCCAATGTAACTATGGACGTTTGGCTTGTGGGCTTTAGAGGACATTGCCCCTTGAGGCAGTATATGCCCTCCAAACCAGCGAGGTACGGAATCAAAATCTGAACTGCCTGTGATGCTATTTCTCTTGTGGAACATGAACATGTATACAGGGAAGCCAGAGCACATGGGTGGTGCTGGATATGTTGCAGGTAGCTTCTAAGGAAGGAGGAACCCCTGAGAGGAACCAGAGCACATGGGTGGTGCTGGATATGTTGCAGGTAGCTTCTAAGGAAGGAGGAACCCCTGAGAGAAACCAGAGCACATGGGTGATGCTGGATATTGCATTATAATTTTTTTTACATTGGACCGCCGGTGACAGGAGCCTCTCAAAAGAAAGCTGGCAATGCTTGTTGGAACAATCTGAAAAAATAAGACGCTCCCTACTAGGCTTCTAACTGTAAAGAACAGGCCATTCCTCCGATTTTGTTTATTGGCAACCCTAACCTGGCATCCTACATTGCCAAGAAGGGCAAATATTTGGTGCTCATGCGCAATCTACATAGAGATGGAAGGATCAGTGGCCGGGAGGGTCAGAGTTGATTATAACACCACCAAAGGAGGGATAGGCAACTTGGACAAGCTGCCGTCCTGCTACAGCTGCTAAATGTCCCACTACAGCTGCTAAATGTCCCACTACAGCTGCTAAATGTCCCACTACAGCTGCTAAAGGTCCCACTACAGCTGCTAAATGTCCCACTACAGCTGCTAAAGGTCCCACTGCAGCTGCTAAAGGTCCCACTGCAGCTGCTAAAGGTCCCACTGCAGCTGCTAAAGGTCCCACTGCAGCTGCTAAAGGTCCCACTGCTACAGCTGCTAAAGGTCCCACTGCAGCAAATGTCCCACTGCTGCTAAATGTCCCACTACAGCTGCTAAATGTCCCACTACAGCTGCTAAATGTCCCGCTACAGCTGCTAAATGTCCCGCTACAGCTGCCAAATGTCCCACTACAGCTACTAAAGGTCCCACTACAGCTGCTTAAGGTCCCGCTACAGCTGCTAAAGGTCCCACTATCGCTGCAATCTAGATGACAGTTAATCTAAACTTGTGTTTCAATTTGTTGTAAATCTTTTGCATTTGCAAATTACATTTTAGACGTTTTTTAAGAGTTCCATTTCATAGCCAGTGACCATAACAATTTGTTTGGTTCTCATCTTTCTCTTGTTGTTCACCACCTGTATTTGCTTTACAGCTTTGATTTATAAATGTATTTCCTAGATAAGCATGAAATATCCCACCCGTCTTTATTATAGTGGATATTTTATGTGAACCATGACTTTATAACAAAAAACGAATGACACTTCCATTGTTAAATGTGATCTACCAGAGATTAATTACAAACATTTATTATATTTATAATATCTATATTGTTTAGAACTGAGATGAAAAGAATATGTTAAATCATTTTGTATGCAAATTCTTATTTCTGGACTGCTTTTTAAGCCCAATAATGTTCCAGGTCAATTTGACCCGAACAGTACCAAAGGGTTATAAAAGTGAACATAACACAAGGGTTAAATACAGGCTACTTATAGATTTTACAACAGGAGGACCAAAACGAAGCTAAATTACGTAATGACGAGACATTCATTTGTGAAGACAGTGTCTTAAACCAATGACAAAGTAGGCTATATGCTGCATTTTCTGTAGAAATGGCAAGGCGCACGGGCAAATATTCCCCGTTCGGCTGTTTTAAATATAGGGCTACCGCGAAAACTGCCTTCCAATCATTGCTTTTAAGCTTGAAGCTTGGTGAAGCTATATTTCACCTGAACATGGAAATGTTCCCGGACACTTGTTTTCGTAAACGCTGGTAGGCCTACTAATAACGGCCTATCCTAATTTGCATGCCATATTTTTTCATACAAGGAAAGAATTGATGGGTGTAATTTGGGTTTTTAAATAGACTTTAATCTTGAACCAATGCAAAGAGGTTTGCCAGCAAATATGATAATCTATTTTAATGAAATCTAATATCTATTTTTAGGTAGGTGAGAGTGAGGTCAATGCTCTTGGGAATGTTCTCCAATCAGCAGCCTTATTGCATGCAGTGGCTAGTTCACCCTTTACCTTGTCATCAAATTTCATGTTATAGCACGATTAGCATGTACATTCCTCCATATAATGTAGAATAAACCTAAATCTACACGTCTAATTTTGATCATGCAATTGTCAAGTCACTCATGTTGTTAGAAGAAGTCTTATTCATGTTGAGTTAACTATTTATATTCTTAGGCTGAATTAATATTAAAATTTTTACTTTATGTCCCCTGAAAGGTGTGAAGTCCTCTATTTGATATATAAACATACACTTGTGTGTGTATGCAAATTATATTTAAATATGTCCCACATGTTCCTTGTAGTCCTCATGACTCATGGTAGTGACAGGTTAAGTACATTATTTCTTAAATCTCACAATTTTAAGTGGTATCTGCATTACCCAACACAAGCCTAGAATGCATTATTTTTTTCAGGCCTTCAGGCCCTCTAGAAAGGAGTGTCCCCAAGAGGCACCATCCTGACATGCGTCCCCGCCATGTTACATTAACAAGCGCGTGTGTGTGTATATTTTATAGATCCTCTATTATACTATACTTTTCTTAAAGTAATACTTTTAATATTCATTTTGACAAACTAATTTAGCCAATTTGTTTATTTTTCAGGCTGTAGATGAACATGATGTGCCAGGGATCAATCATGTGGACAATCTGGCAGATTTTTTGGTGGGACTGCGGCCACAAACTAGTCTCACTCTCTGTGAGCAGCAGGTCAGCGCCATCACTGCCTTGTGGGACAACCTGGATCCCTTTGACAGGAAGCGCATAACGTTTTCCTCAAGGCACAAGGATGGCCAAAAGGAAGCAGACCTTTCTCCGGGTGTAGAGCGCTCCACCAGTTGTGTTCTTGACTCACCCGCGCAGTTGCCTAACTGCTGCCACTTAGTTCAGACCATTTTTATGAAGCTTTCTCAAATTCACAAAGGTCCCCAGACGTTTAGCCAAGGAGACATCACACGATGGACTCTGATGCTTAGAGACTACATGCACATCAGGCAGCTGGTCATGGGCAATGTGGCGCTGGCTCAGGCTACATCGCTTCAGCTAGGGAAGGTGAGTCAGACCACCTTGAGTCAGTGGCACAACCGCACCCTTAAAAGGCAGGAAACTACAATTTACCTTCCTGCACCGCTCCCCATGGCAGCTGAGCCTTTCCAGGATGGCACGGTCCGCCCTGTAAAAGCACCCCGGCACGAAAAGGAGCATCTCTACAACCTTCCTGAAAGCTCAAATCTGAAGAGAAAGGCCACTTCATTGGCCTTCAAACCTGTTGCTGTCTGACCAAAGCTGGTTGCACATGGGCAATTATTTCCTCAAACTGGTGGCCAGTACAATGTTGTTTGTCGGGCCACCCCAGTGTATGTCACAGCTGGGATTTTTCTCCCTGCAACCCCCAACCTTCGACCTTTAGCCTCTAGCCCCTATCCTACAATTGGCTCTGTGCGGCTCGGTGTTCCCCCTGCTGCTGCTAAAACCAAACTGTGCAGGAAGAGGTATGTGAAGAACAACAGCTGCCACAAGTGTGGCCAGTACAAAAATCTCACAGACAGGCCACAGCCAGTATAAAGGGTATATCTACTGCCCGACCCCTGAGACGCTTACAAAGGACCAGTGGCTGCATCATATGAAGAGCTCTTCACTCTGGGAAAAGTCATCGTTTGCCATCTATTCTTTCAGTAAGACACATGGAGTTAACTACACTCTTAGCTGTTTAGCAGGTAACCTGCAAAATAGTTTCTCCACAAATGCACCAGGACCATTTGCGGTGGCACAGTTCAAAAAAAATTTTTTTTTATTATCATCAGAAGTAACATGGGTTTGAACTGCGAAAGACAGCTTCTCTTTTGCAATTTTGTATGCAGTTCTGAATTTTACTCAGCTAGACTTGAAAGGCAAACAGCATCCTAATTTGTTTTTTCATTGTTTTTTAATTTATTTATCTGTCATGACAGATGACATTTCCTGTGTTTAATGCGGTGTCTGTGTTTAATTAATGTCTTAAGATTTAAAAGGCTTGTTGCTGTTACAAAACCAGTTTCAAAGCGACACAGCCCCCGCCAACCCCCTTGATTGTCATCATGCCAATAAAATATTATGTCTTAGGAGTAAACATGCGATACTGCATCATTAATGAGTCACTACAAGCCAGTTATCAGGCCGAACAGCAGACTATAGTTTTTGTCATCTTGCTTATAAAATAGTCAGTAGCTTCCATCATTCAATTTTCCACATTTTATCTTTTATATAAGCTAACTTAGCTTTTGTCCTAAAATAAGACAAGGATTTGTTCGTAATGATATCACAAAATGAAAGCAGCTAGGTGAGATGAGGCATTTGTCTGAATTAATTTGAAAATCAAAAACAGAATTTAAAGATTTCTGTCATTGGAAAGCTTTCTACCAGATGTGGGATTCGAACTGGCAACCTTTTAACCTCCGCAGCAATTCATTGGAAATTATATAAGTAATGTTTTTAATCATTTATTTTGTCAGCGAATACGTCTAATAGACAAAACATTACAGATCCATGGATTGGCGTTATAAAAACAAGTGTGTCATAAATTGTACTTTTCATAAAGGGCTGGATATTGTAGTGAATTTACCAGTGGAAAAGTCTTGCAATGTTAGATAATAAACCTTGTCACCTTTAATACTACCAACCCAATCAGCGTTGTATGGCTTATATTGTTACTACCCATTTTGAATGAAGTCATGCAGAATTTGTTCAATAAGATGTTTTTCTTAAAAAGTGGAGTTCCTTTGACATGAGAACAAACTTTTTTTTGCTCCTGTGAATGTATTGCTTTTTAAATTTTAATTGACTCCCATTATATTGTGGGATAAAATTGAGGGTCCCAATGACTATGAAAGGTCGGCAATTTCAGGTCTTTCTGAATCTGATTAAAATGTTTATCATTTTATGCTGTGTGAAAAAGAAAACCTGAAATATCTACACTATGACTTCCGGCCTGTAGAGGGCAGAAGCTCTAATTTACCACTCCCGTGCATGAAATAATTTGAGCAAAGCGGCGAAGAGTCTCGACAAAGTAACTTTAGCCTTTTGCAACGACTCGTAATCTAGCTCAAATATTATTAGCTTGTACAAATTTGTACCCTTAAGTTCCGTTACCATGTCTAAAACACTACTGCTGAAATTTTTCATCAACCAGCGACTAAATGCGGCTGCAGATGAGATATTTGGAGCTGTGGAAAAAGCAATGGCAGAATACGAGGGCAAAGTTCACATATTAAACTTGGAAATAGAACGACAGAGCAAAATGCTTACTTTCGGTAGGGGGCCCCGGATAACGTCACTTCGAGCAGGTGTGTTTATTACTTAACATGGTCAGGTGTTACTGGGAGGTTTGTGGGTGAGCATGGACGAGACAACTAGATGAATGACACATTTTAGGTTGTTGTTTTTACCCCGTAAATGGTGATCCCTAAGTCTGCAATTGTCTCTGAAAATGTGAAACACATTATTGTTCTCCGCCAGCAAAACATCGATTCAAAAATAATTATTTCGCTTTGGGTGTGAGTAATATCGTGTCTCCAATAACAACGATGGTTCAGTCTGCAATATTTTTTGGAAATTAAAAGCAGCGAGGGACAAGAATATGTATTCAAATTCCTCATGTGTGTGAAAGGCTTGAGTAACTCTGAACCGAAATAGTCGCATGAGTATGAGTCGCACTATAATCCTTCTTTAGCTACTACCTATGAAACAGTTCAGACTAAAACCAATCTTTATTATTTAAATCCGAAAATTAAATTGAATTTTGAACACTGAATTAAAGTCTTTCTGTCTTTCTCCAGAACCCGAGCAGTTCACTCTGTCTCTGTGTAATAAGGAAGTTCCTGAACAGCACCATAGCGAGCTGGAGAGGAGTCCCAATGTGGACCAGGAAGACCCACAGCCTCCTCAGATCAAAGAGGAACCGGAAGTAGTGTGGACTGGTCAAGGGGGCAGTCAGCCTCAAGGGATGGAGGAGGGGGTGAATGACTTTATGCTCACTATAAAGATAACCGTGTTTTCAATTTGACCTTATAACATTTTTATTTTCTACCTTATCAGAATACTATTGTCTTTAATAATTAACTTGAACATTTTTTTTTTTCTGTATATAGTTTATTAAAGTATAAAAAATGGGCACAAAAATCTGTTTAAACAGAATGTCATTAGTAATATATTGACTTTTTTTTTATAACATTTGAATTTGCTACTTTATCAGTATAGTACTGTCTTTAATAATACATTTTACAACATATGACCATTTTTTAAATTGTCTTTATTGTTTAAAGAGCTCAAGCATGTTTAAATGTAAAGTCGTAATTCCTATATGAAATTCTGGATCAAAATTTGAATGTTATTGTCATATCCTCCCATAACAGGTTGAACAGCAGCTTCAATGGCTGGTGGAGGAGAAGGTTACTAAAGATTCTATGAGCACTGAATCATCTGTCTATAGGGAGACCGACGAAGTCACAACTCGGAGTTGGGAACACGGAGATAACGTCTTATTTCCCTGCACCTCAACTGGCCAGAGGACACCAGAACCTGATGGAGAAGGCTGTGAACAGGAAGACCCAAACATCTGCTGTCTGCTCCTCTCTGAAGACGGTTCTGTAGCTGAAAAAGGAGACGGGGAAATTGACGACGAGAATGGTAGACCTCGGTTCATACCAGAGAGACATGGAGGAAAGAGGTCACCGACAGATAAATACAGGAAGTCCACACAGCTTCGCTGTCTGAACAGTGAACAATGCCACATATTCACTCCCAATAAGGACAGTCTAATTGGTCACTTCCACAGAAATGCTGGCCAACACGTTTGTAAACTTTGTGGTAAGAGTTTTACAAGAAGCAACAGCCTGAAAAGACACCTGATTATTCATACTGGTGAGAAGCCACACAAGTGCAGTGTCTGTGGGAATCAATACAATCGATCCAGCTCTCTAAAAAGGCATAGAAATAGGCATCTACTACACATGTCAAACATTGTGGTGTACAATGAATTAACCGTTTAAATGCCAGTGGTCAGAAAAATGTGGGAATTTCATTTACCTTGATTCTATGACCCAAACTTGTTCAATACTTTATTTAGCCTAAAGAGCAACATATCGTTTTCAAAAATCAGTATCCCTTTAATAAACTGGTTAATTAAATGTTTGATAATGTATACATGTTATAAAATGTAATCTTCCCCCTTATTTTGTCTTTAGTTTTTGCATCGACATAGCCATGGGTAGAAATTTTGGTCTAAAAACAAAAATAATTTTTGTATTGTCTTAACATCTAACCGGAAATAATCAAATCTACCAAATTGCTATGCAAGTTTACCAGCTAAGATAAATAACACCAGTTAGGATATTAATATAATATTAGCAATAACTTAAGTTTGTAGAACATTTACAGTGCAAGTGGTTGCTTACCCAATCAAATCAGGGCAGTGAGGCTACAGCATGCTACCTGTGTATGACTAATGGGCCACAGAGATCCTTATGAAGAGGAGCCTCACATTAGCGCTGCCATATATTTTCTTTGCTTAATTTTGTTCAGTTGTTTTAGTTCATGTATATTCTATAAATGCCAACCTTCAAACCAGGGCACTCCTGTAAAAGAGATAAGTCGGTGACATTTAGGACATCATTATAGCCTATACAAAAACATATTTTTTTACCAATGGCTTAGCCCAGCCTTTCTCAAACTTCTTTGTCCTGGGGTCCTGGGAGGGGGGGTAAAGTCAGAGTTTGGATTTACACGACCCACCACAACTCTTACCCCCCCCCAAGCACCCCCAAGACCACCATCCACACCCCAGTAGGGGTGATAGATATCCTGCACAGTATTATTTGTCTTAATTATTAGTCTTAATTATTATTTATATGTTACAGGCCATTTAGACCTGCTCTATATGAAATGAGATATTACTTTGTTATGATATTGCCCTATATAAACACATAAAATTGAATAGAAAGCTTCAACAGAAGTGATTTGGCTGAACATAAAATTACTGCCAACAATACCAACACAAAATGAAATATAAACAGATTCTTATGAACACTACCAACACAAATGTTACTTTTTATTTTTTTATTTTTTTTGGGGGGGGGGGCTAAATGAACTGCAAACGGTGCAACACTGCCCCAACTTAAAACTGTTCAATAACAGTTACATATCTGGGTGGTAGATGTAAAAGAGTGGAAATGGTTTATTTGTAATTAAGACTTTTAGAAGCGAATGGTAGGTGGAATGTTCGAAGTGTGCGAAACTTTTAAACCAACGCACGCAGAAATGGCGTCCATGTAACCATGGAAACTTGCTCTCCCCCCTCACTCCTGCCTGGCTGCCTAAACTGGCCAGCAATCACAATCGTAGTGCGCACACATTATTTACAGGAGAGATCGCCGCCTTCACGAGTTTTCTGAACTCCCAGTGCCTCCTCTCCATTAATTCCCTATGTAAATAGTTCAACTTTTGCTTAAGCGCGGTGCTCGTTAATGTCACTTTTTTTAGAGACTCTAAACCTATTTTGACTTGTGCTCTGCGGACCGGCGCCGGACCAGGGTTTGAGAAACGCTGGTTTAGCCGATATAGGTTGTGAATGGAGAATAACGTCTAATTTAATACAATGTAACTCCCCTCCTATAGAGGGCAGAAACCCTTATTCACGACTTTGCACTATGTGTGTTCGACTAGTGACGAAGAGAGACAATCCACAACATTGCTGAAGGAGATAAGCAGCAACGACTTTTTATCCAGGTCAAACATTAGCTTTATACATTGAAATACAATTTGCATATTTGGTACACGTAAGTCCCCTAAAATGTCTAAAATACAACTGTTGAGAATGCTCATCAATCAGCGACTAACTGCGGCTGCAGAGGAGATATTCGGAGCTGTGGAAAGAACAATGGCAGAATACGAGGAAAACGTTTACCTATCAAATTTGGAAATAGACCGACAACGCAAAATGCTGGACATTGTTTTGAACCCCCAGATAAAGTTACTTCGAGCAGGTTTGTTTGTGTTCGCTTACTTACAGTGGATGGTCGGTGGTGGGTGAGCATATGCTACGGACCAGAGCCTTGCGGCGACGGTGCTAAATCGCTGAGTTAGGGTTACGGAAACAAGCAGAACACCAGTTATTGATATAATCGAGACAACTAAACGGCACATTTGTAGTTTTTTTGTTGCTAACTTTGCAGATGTCTCTGACAAGACACAAGATTGTTCCCTTCATGGCCTTTGCCAGCAAAACGTTAATTAAATAATTATTTTAGTTCGGGCGTGAGTAGCTTATCTCCAATATCACAACTATGGTTTAGT
The DNA here is from genome assembly GCA_026901105.3 of Galaxias olidus. Classification (NCBI taxonomy): domain Eukaryota; kingdom Metazoa; phylum Chordata; class Actinopteri; order Galaxiiformes; family Galaxiidae; genus Galaxias; species Galaxias olidus. The sequence goes on along the minus strand of JAPMUY010000096.1, from coordinate 16,093 downwards.
ATGCGGTATTTGTTGGAAATGAAATGCAGCATTTGATAAATGAGGGACAAAAATATATATAAACACAAAATCTTGAAATTCTTTTAACGCAAAGTGTCGTATGAGTCCTTCCTGTTTTGTGTTTTTTTATGTACGTGCTTATTATTAGTTGAGACACAGTTTGAAAATAACATGGTGTTAAAATAACGTCATAAAGATTTAATATTGAATTTCTTCCTTTTCTTCTGTTCCTGTGCTATCGGCAGGATTTGAGCTCGATTATGTTGACGTTGATCCATTTTTTTTTAGTGGCCCCTATGCTTTAGTATTAATCAGATTTCTTTTTTTTCTTTAATTTTTTTTCTTTATTGTCTTTGCTGAAAAAATATAACTGCATTTTCTCAACTTAAATATGAAACACAATTTGTTTTTTCTTTTGACATACAACATTGTTATTATTATTTTTGAGGATTTCACAATATTGATTGGTTTTCTTTTAGTCAATTTGCTTAAAGTTGTTATCATAGCTTGGATGTTTTTTTTACGTCAGCAGAATACATTTTGTCTTTCTCCAGAACCCGAGCAGTCGACTCTGTCTCTGTGTAATAAGGAAGCTCCTGAACAGCACCACAGCGAGCAGGAGAGGAGTTCCAATGTGGACCAGGAAGACCCAAAGCCTCCTCAGATCAAAGAGGAACAAGAGGTAGTGTGGACTGGGGGGGGTCAGCTTCAAGGGGGGGGGGGGGGGGGGGCTCATTTATTAAAGCGTAATAAAATTAGCACAAATATCTGTTTAAATGTAAAGTTGTGATTCCTATATGAAGTTCTGGATCTAAATTTGAACATTCTTGTCCAATCCTCCCATAACAGGTTGAACAGCAGCTTCAATGGTTGGTGGAGAAAATTGATACTAAAGATTCCCTATTCACTGAATCATCTGTCCATAGGGAGACAAACAACAAAGTCATAACTCAGAGTATGGAACACAGAGATAACGTATTATTTCCCTACACCTCAACTGGCCAGAGGACACCAGAACCTAATGGAGAAGGATGTGAACAGGCAGACCCAAACATCTGCTGTCTGCTCCTCTCTGAAGACGGTTCTGTAGCTGAAAAAGGAGACGGGATCATTTACAAGGAGATGGGTACACCTCAGTTCATACCAGTGAGACAAAGATCAAAGAGGACACCGACAGATAAATACAGGAAGTCCATAAGGCCCAACAGTAAAGTATGTGACACATCTTTACCCATTAAGGGCAGTTTGTTGGAGCACAGCCACAGAAATGTGGGCAACAATGCTTGTAAACTTTGTGGTAAGAGTTTCACTAAAAGCAGTGGACTGAAAAGACACATGATGATTCATACAGGAGAGAAGCCGCACAAGTGCAGTGTCTGTGGGAAAGGATTCAACCAGAATATACATCTGATACTTCACATAAGGAAGCACTCGGGGGAGAAACCCTTCAGATGCACTGTCTGTGACAAGCGGTTAAGTCGAAATAGTATTCTCAAGCAACACATGAAGTCTCATACAGCAGAAAAGCAATTTTATATGTTCCCAATGCAATCGCGAGAATTGAATTCAACGTTGACATGAGTGTTAATGAGAGTAGAAGTTACAACTGTTTGTTACATACAGGTGGACAAAAGCTTCACAAAGCAATTGGTTAAAACAAACATTTATCACAGTAACACTTTCGCCTCGCTTTAGTTGGTACATTGGCAGCGAAAAGGTTTCATGGTAAAAGTGTCAGAAATGCATGTAATACATTCTAATATCATAGTTTTGTCAAAACGCTGTGTTAATCGGCAAAGGTAATCAGATGTCTGAGTCAGAAGCCATGGCATTATATTCGACTGGAATATTCTGTCCATAGTTTAAAGAATAATGGAGTTCTCCTCAGTCAGTGAACACGCATACATTGACATTATTTCATCTAACTCATTAGATGGTTAGTGTTTTTATGTCATTTTTGAAGGCAAATGTGACATCAAAGGACACATATATTAAAAAGAACGTGGCTACTTCACTGGGTAGCAAACTAAGAAGCAAACTAGTAGTTTAAACCATTTTCTTCGTATTTTCAACGGGAATATTTTCTAGAACATCTGTAGACACCATTACTCTTAATTTATGAAGTGCTAGTATATGAATACATAGCAGGTGACTATTGAGTGTCCAGAAAGCGGGCACAAATAAAATGTTTTCAGCAAAATGTGTACCTTCCTTGTAATCGCAGTAACAGTTTCAACTGTTTAATCCAATGTGTTTATCCAAAGTCTACATTTCTGTTCAAATCTTGTGGAAGTCTGCTCAGACAACGTATATAACAATCTGTCAATTGTCGGGGTAGTTAATGATGCCTAACCCCAGTTGTAGATTGCATTCAGACATAGGCAATTTAACAATCAATTTGAAACTAGCAATCACCAGAATATATCAACCAACACTATTGTAAACGTTGCATGTTTCACATATTGTAAATAAATGTATCGATTATTTCGAAGTGAAGTCAAACTCTGGTTAACCAAACATATACCAAAAAATAATGCATTGGTGCTCTTGCAACAAGTCAATAGTAGCTGTCCTTACTTTTTCCATGGATGGCAATTACGGTTTAGAAAATGATTCATGTCACTTACAAACGGCAGGATCAGCTCAGTGGGTAAGGGATTAGTTCAAGAACCATTAATGCTTTGATCACGATCGCTATGGTTAGTAATGACAGTCGTTTATTCCGATAGAGGTCTGTGATCCACACCGGAGGTTTGTTTAAAACTGTTTAACTGAAATAGCACTAAGGCCCGGTATCCCGTACAGGGATTAAGCCAAGGCCTAGATAAAAAAACTTTTTCAATGGAGAATCTCCATTGACAGCGAGATTTAGTCTAGAACTAGACTTAATCCCTGTACGGGAAACCGGGCCTAAAACTATCCTAAATTTGTTTCAACAATTGTATGCATCATGCCAAAAGAGGCAGTGTGATCACTGTGAAATGAATGTTGGTTGTTGCGGTATGAACAGTTAACACTTCCCTCCTGCAGAGGGCAGAGTAACACTTTCGTCTCTAGTGCGTGTATTGATAACATCCGATTCACTAGGAACCATTTCTGAACAGGCTACAGAGGCTAGTCTAGATAAGAAAGTTTAAGAAAGCTGTCCTTCTCGCACATATTTGCGTCACTAATTGAAATATCATTAGACACCACTCGATGTCACTAAATATGTCTAAAACACAACTGCTTAGAGAGTTTATCACCGAGCGACTGACAGCCGCTGCCACGGAGATATTTGGGGCTGTAGAAAGAACGGTGGCGGAGTACGAAGAAAAACTCTACTCCTCACATTTACAAATACAACGCCAAGGTAAACTGATAGACATCGTTTTGATACCGAAGATATTAAACCGAAAAACTTAGCTTCCATCCATCCATTAGCTATACCGCTTATCCTATGCAGGGTCGCTGGAGCCTATCCCAGCCGACACAGCAGGGCGAGAGGCGGGGTACACCCTGGGCAGGTCGCCAGTCTATCACAGGGCCAACATATAGGGACAGACAACACTCACATTCACACCTACGGACAATTTAGAGTCACCAATTAACCTGCATGTGTTTGGACTGTGGGAGGAAACCGGAGTACCCGGAGGAAACCCACGCAAACACGGGGAGAACACGCAAACTCCACACAGAAAGGCCCTTGGGTCAGGTGGAACCCAGGACCTTCTTGCTGTGAGGCAACAGTGCTAACCACTGAGCCACCGTGCTGCCCTAAATTTAGCTTTTTCATTTAAAATAATATCTTTTTTTTTTTTTTTTTTAACTCTTTTGAACTACAAAGATATGTGTTGGTGAACACTGTAATGTAGTCAGCAGTCAGCCAGGGTTGTCTTTATATTATCTGGGAACGGTGGAGTACATCAATCGTGCTTGTTTAGAGGTTAGATTTGCTCTAGACTAGGGCACAGATTATTTATATCATGCCTAGACAGTTTTGTGTCCTGTCCGCACTGGGAACAGGAGGTTAAACTAGTTGCTTGTTCTTTCCTGGGAACTGGAGAGGAAAATTTACCCGCCAGAACATGCATGCCTGAGTGTTGTAGTCTAAAACGGTTCCCAGGTCAGACAGGTCTGGCTGGGCTGCCCAAACCAAATGTGGGTCTAATAATCTGACGGAGATTAAATCAGATAAAAGGCTCGTGGCCCTCATGATGTATCTGGTTTGTGTCTTAATTATTAAAAAGAATAAATTATTCGAAATGTATGTTGTAAAGTCAAACATTTACTATTACTACTAGCTAGCATTCCAGGTAAAACCATGCTAACTAACTGCAGTGTAGCTAGTGTTAGCTAACTAGTTATCAAACTGTTGCACCTGACCGTCTTTATTTCGAAGAAAGTGTATAAAATGCACATCAAACACAATAGCAGCTAGCATAGCGAGCTTGGTTGTGGCCCAGACGCACTTTGAAGAGGCCGTGCCATTGGACCCCTGTTTGAGCCAATCACACTCGTTTCTGTCCTGAGAAAAGAGTTCAACAAGCAAAACTCGTATCTGCCGTTGCTAAAATGGCTTCCCTTGCCTTGATCTGAGTCATCTCACACCAAAAATCCTTAATGCTGCATGTGACTGTACAGCTGTAAAGCAATCGACTTCACCCACAGTTGCCAGTTTAAATATTTCCAGCCCACTTTATAGCCAAAACTAGCCAAAAATTACTTCCGCGGTTCTTCTTATAAGAAGCCCAATTAAGTGCCACCCATGACTTTTAAGACCCGCAAATACGTTTTCATAGTCGGCAAATTTGGCGGGAGAAACACGGACTTGACATCCCTGCCTCCGCATTGCGGTCCTGTGTCCTCCCTCCAGAAAGCCATCCAGTCAGCCAAGTGAGTACAAATCGTCTGTTGAACAACAGTTTGGCAGTCAGGACTCTGCTGTGATTTGGAGAGGCTTGAAGGTGTTTACAGACTACTAAGGAAGACACAACCCCCCTTCCAACGACCCACATCCACCAGACCAGTTAAACCGATTTTACACCATGTTGAAAAGGGCCCCTAGTCTCCTTGTTGAACACTGCCTGAAGATTCCCCTCCCACCAACCATACTCGGACTTGTGTCACATACGCTGTGTTCACACTGATCATGCTCAGATCTTATGTGATCGCTGTTGTAGCACCACTTTCTGCACTATGCAATAACCATATTTAGATATATATTTATGTCAGATATTGTTCTCACATTGATCATGCTGCTTACCTTATATGAGCAGTGCTGTAGTTCCTCACTGTACAATAACCTGTATTTTTATTATGACTATATTACTGGTTTTCACCTGTTGCACAGTGAATGTCAATTGTTGTCTTATGTGTGTCGACTTGCTCTTAGCAATGCTGTTTGTTGTATGTTGTAACCGTTTGCGATGCTCTTGCACAGAGTCAAATTCTAAATAATTATATTGTACTTGTACATTATTTTTATCTAGCAATAAAGGTGTTTATGAGTCTGATTCTATGTAGCTACATAGGATGACGGTGTAGGTCTCATCAGTCCAGGTGGTGCTGTAAATGTTTAGCAAACCCTCAGGAAGTAAGCTTTAATGTTGTTATAGAACCTGTAATCATTTAATTTAACGGTTAATTTATTTTGTCTTTCTCCAGAGCCCCAGCAGTTGACTTCCCCTGTGTGTCCAGAGGAGGATCCCCCTATGCAGTACCCTTGTGAGCAGGAGAGGAGCCCCAGTTTGGGTCTGGAGGACCCAGATCCCCTACTACAGATTAAAGATGAGCCATGCAGTCCAGAAGAAGATCAGTTTGAAGAATTGGAGATAGAGACTGATCCTAGAGAAACCATGTTGAATAGAACATCCTGTGTGAAGAGTGAATATGACCAAGTCCAACCTGAGAGTGGAGAGGGTTGTAGGTCATCACAACCTACCAGTGACTGTCTCTCTTTCACTGGAGACTGTTCAGTAGCTGCAAAAGAACACAGTGATGAGGTTTTCAGGGAGAATGGTGAACCTCAGAAAGGACCAGAGAAACAGAAAGCAACAAAAGACACGCAGACACCAACACATAGGAAATCCATAAAGCCTCCCCTTTTGCAAAGTGAACTGCATGACATGTCCTTTCCCAACGAGAGCAGTTTAAAGAACGATTCAGAAGTCGGTAAAAGCTCAGATGCTTACAAATATGTTTGTGAACTTTGTGGTAAGAGTTTCACCAGAAACACTGGTTTGAAAGGTCATATGATGATTCACACAGGAGAGAAGCCATTTAAGTGTGTCGTTTGTGGAAAAGAATTCATCAAGAATACATATCTAAAACTTCACTTGAGGAAGCACTCAGGAGAGAAGCCGTATAACTGCTCTGACTGTGGCAAGCAGTTCAGTCAACTCTGTTCTTTAAAAACACATAGAATGACTCATACAGGGGAGAAGCCTTTCAAGTGCGCTGTTTGTGGCAAAGGTTATATACAGAGTGTGAACCTGAAATTTCATATGAAAAGGCACTCAGTGGAAAATTAGACATATTCACAGGTGTGTCACGTGAAAATTCCCTGGATTGAGGCTGTCAACGTAAAATAATACTTGTCATCAGCATGTTTTCTAGGAAAGGGATTCATGTACATGATCAAGTTACTTTCATCATTGTGCGTTTTTAATAATGAAAGCTGAATGAAAACACTGGTATTTGACTTGAATCTCTAAAAGTTTGCACTTCCATCCAGCAGAGGGGAGAAGACCATTTCCAGTGTGGTAATGTGTGTCGAGTGCCGTGAAAATTATCTGATTTAGCTCGACCTAAACCAAACGTACTTTTTACGTAATTTCACAATGAACTACTCGTATACTTCAGCCTTTCATTGGAAATATTTCAAGGATTGAACATGGATTATCACAAACTGTCCAAAACACAACTGCTGAGCATACCTATAGCAACTAACAGCGGCTGGAGAGGAGATATTAGAGGCTGTGGAGAGAACAATGGCGATTGGTGATTATTATATATATTATATTATATAGCACTACAAGGCCGCTATCTCGGAAAAAAAAAGGGGGGGGGGGGGAGATTAACAGTTTACACTTCCCTCCAGCAGAGGGCAGAAGCCCATCTTTAAACACTTCGGTGCGTGCCGTGAAAAATCGAGTAAGCGTACAACGCCACCTAAGCCTTCTGCTGTCGTACACTTCTGCTTTCCATTCGAAATATTTCATATATCGAACATGGATTCTCACAAATTGTCCAAAACACAGCCATTGAGCATGTTTATCAGTCAGCGACTAACAGCGGCTGTAGAGGAGATATTCGAGGCTGTGGAGAGAACGATTACAGAATACGAAGTAAAGGTCAACAAATCAAATTTAGAAATAGACCGCCAACGGAAATTGCTGGATACAATTTTGAACCCACACGTAAAATTACGCAGAGAAGGTAACTAGGTACTTCCCTTTGTACTTACCACTGATACTTCTAGCCTGAATTTATCATGCATAGTTAATTAAAACTATTAAATCAAAGATAGGCGAGCTTCCTCATTTGCTGTGGTGTTCTGTTCACAATTCATCTGTTGCGCTGGCGCACTACGCGCACTGTCATGTCCGTTACGGCGTGCGTGTGGTCCGCACTCAACGTAAGTGTAGACTAGAGGAAAGCCACAATGGAGTCTCTAATATTTGCGATTTAGTGCTACCGCAGCCAAGCTAGTCAGAGAGGAGAGAGCGAGCCTGGTTTATACTTATGCGTGATCGCGTTAGCGAATGTAAACGTTCATTTAGCGCTTCCGTTAGCGCAGTAGTTTGCCTACATACTTCAACGTAAGTTTAACGGGCCCAGTAGGTGGCAGTGTCGAATTCAGTAATCCCGAATGTACAGAAAACCGAGGAAGAAGCACAGGCTCGGAAACTCCCGTTCATGTCCCGCGAAAGTATAAACAAAGAGACCAAAGGTGCACTGCTTGTCATATTTTCTTATATCAAATCAAATCAAGTTTATTTATAGAAAACGTTTAAAACAAGCAGAGCTGACCAAGACGCTACCTCGATTACGTTATATCGATATAATTCATGTGTATTTAACGATAGTTAACAGTAAGAAATATCATTCCACTTCCTGTTAATTTCAACGGTTCTCTCTGACGCAAAAGTTGGGAAATATTTTTCTTGTTATTTTTTTTTACTCAAAATAAAACAAACAGAAATAAAGCTAAAGTTTTCAAACACAAATAACAAGAGTGTAGCTTTCAAAAAGTTCTGACATTAAGGTTTTAAGGCATTTGTTTTCCTAATTCTTCCCAGAGACTGGACAAAAATGTACAGTTCGTTTTTAAAAACAATGACATTTGGTGCAGACTTCAAAAATCTGCACTTGTGTATAAAATACTTTCCCAAAACCATCAGGGTATTACACAAATATTTTTATTGTTTATCTTTCATGAAGAATCCATTTAGAACATTGTCATAATTGAATTAAGGAATCACATTAAATGCATGCCTAACCCACAGGTATAAGGCATACCAAAATGAAGATGAAAACTCACAGCTATAAAAAAGGTGTTCCAGGTCTTCAATATTTGAATTACAAAATGTGCAATTATTCGCGTCCATATTAAACCTTTTCTTCAGAAATTCATTACATGGGTATATGTCATTTATTCTTTTGAAGTGTACTTCTTTTGCTTTAGGAATTAAAGGAAATGAAATGTATGTGGTTCTAATTTTGGTCACCATTTTTGTAGTATAAATTTGTTGTAGATTATTCCTCCTTTTAACAGGAGCGGGAAAACGTTCACTCATTATAGTAGATCTCAAAATTAAATTGTTGCACTCCCGGTCCAAAAATGTACAGTTACCAATATATAAGCAGTTCAACCTTGGTATTACTGTAGCATAGGCTTAAAAACCCTTTTACTAAAGGAATCATTGCTAATGGAACAGCATTGATGACCGTCAAAAATTGTTTACGTGTACAGTCAAGATTACATTTTTTGATAAAGCTTTTAAAATCTAAAATATTCCCACTAAAGTCCATTAAGTGCAGAATAGACCAGATACCTTTGTCAAGTCAATTAGTATAACAAAGAGATTTCCTTTTAACAAGAATACATCGGTTATTCCAAATCGGTGCATTATGAGGTGAAAAGTTGTGTTCGTGCACAAGTTTCCAATAATAATACTTGCTGATGGAAAGAGGAGAGCTTAATAATTGGCAATTTAGACAACTCATAATCACACACTAATAAAAACTTTATACCACCAAAACATTTGAAAAAGGCTATAGGGAAATTAAACCATAAACTGTGCCCATCTGATGTCAGTTTGTAGCCCCCTGGGGATAATTGATCTAGACCCTTTTAGCAGCAATCCGTTTTCCACTGTTAGTTCCCCAGCAAACTGCATAAAAGGAAGGAAAGCTCTGTCTATTGTGAATTTGTCTGGCCAGCCCTCAACACAGTACTTTTTCACTCCACTCAGTATTTCATCTCGTGTTTGTTGTTCCTGAATTTTCTGTAGCCTCGTTTCTGTAGCTGGCAAGCTTGACATGAACATGTTTATGTACAGGTTCACCTCACCTTACTCCAACTGCTGGCTCTCTCTGTCTCTCTCCTCGCTCTCTCAACAGTGATCTTGACAGCACGTCTGCTGTGGCTGAGTTCTTGCCTGCCACATGTGAGATGGAGTAAGAGAAAGCCATCAGTCTCATCCTGAGTCTCTGGGTGATTTTCATCTGGCTGTAAATCCAGACCTGATGCAACCCTGAACCTCTGAAACTATCAAATCCACTTAGGCCACTCTTCTGGCTTTGTGAAGTCGGTTTTGGGTGGTGGGGGTACTAGAAAACGATCCATTATTTCTTGCCATGATCCCTGTATCCTGTTGTTAATGTTAGCTTAGCAGGCTTGTTCCCACTAGTTTAGGCGCGTTAGCTTCCTAGTTTAACTTGAAATGCGACCACTAATTGGGATTTCCGTGCGTTCTCTCCGGTTATTGCTCGCAAAAAATCTCTGATGTTTAACTTGTTTGATCAATCAAAGTGTTCTGACACCATGTTACGTTATGCGGATCAAACTGCTATTAACTATTAACTAACCAGGACGTGTGCTGTTCAAGCATAGCATTAGCTTTATTCCACTCCATTAAATCTGCCTCCCCCGTAAAACCACAAGGAGGCAACAGCGTATCCAGTGCAGCGATACGAAGTGGAAAGATTATGCGAAGTACAGTGAAAACTACGGTGACCCTGAGAGGCCAACGCACTGCAACTTCAGAAATCATACGCAAATAGACAAAACACAAGCAAATTAAGAAAACATCTACATAAATTTGACAACACATGCGCAGCATTTCGAAAACGCACTGCAAATTCAGACAACACATTACAGAAACGCGCTGCAAATACAAAAACACAACGCTACAAATACAGCAAACACAACACATTACAGAAATGTGCTGCAAATCTAGACCACACAACGGAGGTCCTTTGTTCTTGTGTTAACCATAAATTTAACCACTTGGGATTTATTTTTGTCCTCGAACATTACTTGGTGACAGAACTGAAAGTAGCGTTAACTACAGCCAGCTAACATAACATGTTTCACATTAATTGTATGTATTCCATCAGGTTATTTGAATTGGCAGGCTAATAATAAGCAAAAGGCCATCGCCAGTTCAACAGCAGATATCTGCAATATCTGAATCATGAGATCACAATGTTTCAGTAAAACAAAAATCCGACTGATTGCTGACTTCAACAAGCTTGTACAGACGTGTTCATCACTTTTAGGTGTCCTCTGGAAACATTTCCCTTGTGTTGTCTGTATTTGCAGCGTGTTTCTGTAATGTGTTGTGTAGTCTGAATTTGCAGCATGTTTTCAAAATGCTGCGAATGTGTTGTCAAACAGATGTAGATGTTTTCTTAATTTGCTTGTGTTTTGTCTTTTTGCTTGTGTTTTCTGAAATTGCAGTGCGTTGGCCTCTCGGGGCCACCGTAGAAAACGCACTAGCCTTAGCCTAGCTTAGCCCAATATGGTTAAGATCCTTGATGCATCTTTTTCTTCGCAGACTGTTAGCACCACTACTGTGACCAGGAGAGCTGTTTCATGATGGATAACTAACAATAAGCTTGCTTGTTCCTGTCTTCTCCCCAGACTTCCAGCAGCAGCACTATGGGCAGGAGAAAAGCCCCAGTGTGGCCCAGAAGGACCCAGAGCCCCCACAGAGAGATCGCAACCTCTGGACTGGTCAGGGGGAAGAGAAGCTCCAAGAGCTGGAGGAGGCAGACATATTCCCCGCCATTGTAGCTAACCAGATTACTCCAGAACCTGATGGTGAGGGCCGTGGAGAACCACAATCACCCAGAGACTTTCAGCCCCGTTCTGGAATAGAGACTGAAGATGGTGGCAGCGATAACGATTTGATGCAAGATTCAATCACGTTGACATCTAAGAAATCTCAGCCATTGGGTAAAGGGTTGAGGTCTGCAGACAGTACTAAAGGCAGTAGTGAGTGCTCAACGTTGTCCCCGCATAAAGACACCACTGTTTTCTGTAAAGTGTGTAGGTTTCCCTGCTCTTCTTGCAGTGCTTTACTCCAGCATGTACAAACACATGCAACAACAGGATCACGTGTGTGTGGTGTGTGTGGGATGTTTTTAGAATCTCCCGATAGTTTGATGCAGCACATACCAAGTCACAGAAATGATAGATTTAATATTTGTGATACCTATTTTCCCACTAGCAGAAACATTAAAAACAACAAAGAAAGTTTAAAAGAGAAAGTGGTAGAAAAAAAAGCAGAAGTGAAAAGAGTACGAAAAAAAGAAATATTTTTATGCAGTGTTTGTGGAAGATATTTAAGCTCTAAGAGTAGTTTTAGTATGCACATGAGGACTCACAGTGGAGAGAAACCACACTGCTGTGAAGTTTGTGGAGACGTGTTCAGGCAACTCGCTACATTGAGAAAACACCAGTCAATTCATACGGAAGAGAGACCGTACAGTTGTGATGTTTGTGGAAGGTTATTCCGGGCGGAATATAACTTGAGACTTCACAGGGTTATTCATTCAGAAGAGAGACCATACAGATGTGATATTTGTGGAAAGGGCTTCAGACAGTTGAGCACCTTGACAAATCACAAGGCAGTTCATACAGCGGCGAAACCACACCGCTGTGATGTTTGTGGAAAGGCATTCGGTCTACGTAAGATTCTGGTAGAGCACATGAAGTCCAAAAAACACTTAAAGGCAGTTAACGAGGAGAACCAGTCAGATTGAGTAGCACAATTCTACATGCCAACCCACATAGAATAATTACTCACAGTACAATCGTTTATCAAATCCAGTAATTTCTAGCCAAGTGTATGGTTGTGTGGAATTCCAGTATGAAAGTGACTCCCAGTATGAGATTTGCCATAAGTTGATGAAAATGAATATTACTGTGTTTTTTCAAAATGTATTAAAACATTTTGTACAGTAGCAGTTCAGCATGATTGATTACCATGTAATAATAATAATTCAGTTTTATATGATGTGAAATTAATTACATAAGAAATAGTTTTGTTTTTTTAGCATTATTCATGTTACTTTTTCATGTGTTTGACGGGGTGATATTGCCCACCCCACCCCAAGCCAAGCATGAATGAAAAGGTTCATGAGAATCCAGGAATCAAAGTTATCAAGCAAAGCTACTCTTGCGCTTCAGGTTACAGTGCATTGTATTCAAAAACAAATGTTTGTGCCTTTTCCATTTTTGACAGGGCATTGTTTGGTGGTATCCACCCAGAGGTTTTTGTCTGCCACAAAATGTGTGTTTTCTCTCCAAAGAGCGTCAGCTGATGGACAACACTATCTTAAAGCAGTTTAACTATTTTTTTACTCCTTTATTTTACTTTAAACATATAATACTGATAGGGCTGAAATGTATCCGCTTGAATGTTGTGGTAATGAATGTGGGTGCCTGATGTGTTTTTAAAAAAACTAATTTGTTTCCTAACATTTCTATAGAAAAACCATTGTAAAGCCTTGACAGTGTTTACAGGTTATATCCACTGAGATAGAACATAGTGAAATAGTGTTCTATCTCTGTGGTTATATCACTGTCATTCAGTTGAGTAGAATGGACAGTTTGTTTATGTATGGATTTAATTTATGATCCCTAAGGAGTCAGACTCAGAGTGTTGTGAGCTATTCTGTTTTCAGGTTTGGTTTCGTCAGACTTCCTAAGCATATAGGTCACATATACAGTTCGTTGTTTGACCAAATGCATTTTCTGTTCAGAATCATTTATACACATTAGTTTGAATAAAAAAATTTAAACAGAAATGTACCAAGGTGGCTGAAATGTATCTAATGTAATTGTGTTAATACCATAGTCCACAAAGAAGGATATTGTGTTTGTAGAGTTTTGAAAATGTGACTACAGATTGGACAAAACATGTTAGCGATTGTAAAAAAACTAATACAATGAGAGAGTACGGGTACGTTTTAGCAGTTTGCTGTTTTTGGTATACAGCAACCCCTGCATTAACGACAATATAGGCTAGACTACATTCTATATTTTACTCAAGAAAATACAAAATAATTTTTCTTCGGCGGGGTTTGTTTATGCGTTTTTATTTTAAGTCCCTCCTTTAATCAATTTTGATTGGCCGGCTGTCAAAAAGTGACATTGACGAGCGCCGCCCAAAATGGAAACTCAGCTCAAAAAGAAGCGAGGCGCGTTCACCGAAAAGAGCCGGTCCATTGGGCTCTCATTTGGCTCTTTGTTCAGTTATATGTGCCTGCTATGCTGGCACTGCTAAGGCACATTGAAGCAGTTGGTGTTTACATTTGCTGACCCTTAACTATCATATTACATAGCCAACCTGATAAAACAATTATATTGATATAAATCAAAAAATGACTAGATAATCACTCCCGCGCGAAATTGTATAATAGGCGTAATAAATAAATAAATACAATACATTTTGGCTTTATGGGTTTTTCCTCCACCACCTCCACAGCACTCTGCCCTTGCTATCGGCTTTCCTCCGCCTCCACCACCTCCACAGCACTCTGCCCTTGCTGTCGGCTTTCCTCCGCCTCCACCACCTCCCCAGCACTCTGCCCTTGCTGTGGCTTTCCTCCGCCTCCACCACCTCCACAGCACTCTGCCCTTGCTGTCGGCTTTCCTCCGCCTCCACCACCTCCACAGCACTCTGCCCTTGCTGTCGGCTTTCCTCCGCCTCCACCACCTCCACAGCACTCTGCCCTTGCTGTCGGCTTTCCTCCGCCTCCACAACCGCCACAGCACTCTGCACTTGCTGTCAGGCCTCCTCCACCACCTCCACAGCACTCTGCACTTGCTATCAGGCCTCCTCCTCCTCCACCACCTCCATCTGCCCAGGCCTCTGCTTGCACCACCACGGTTGCGACTTTACAGCCGGTAAGTCAATTATTTGAAAAAAGCTTATTGAGCATAATATTTTATATATACACACATATATGTATATACACATATATCAAGCACTAAAGTTGATGTTATTATTTTGTAGGCAGTGGATGAGCATAGCATGACAGGCATGGAACATGTCGACCGCCTGGCAGAGTATCTGGTGGGGCTGATGAACCAGACCAGCCTTGTTCTTGGCCACGAGGTGGTCAGCACCATAATTGGTCTGTGGAGGAATCTGCTGCCATATGACCAGCAGCGGGTGGTGTATGCCGCACGCCACCAGGACAGGCTGACGACAGGGAGGTTCCGTTCACCCAAAAAAAAGGCAGAGTTCACCCCTGGTGTGGACAGCCTAAAGCGCTGTGCCCTCTCCTCCAATGCATCACCTGCACAGTGGCCAGACTGCTGCTGTCTTGTGGAGGCTGTGATTGTCAGGCTCTGTACCCTGTACAAGTCCCCTTCTAACGTATTTCTAACGTATAACGTTTCCGAACACGGACATACGGTATGTGACAAAAGTGAAGCGAGCGAGAAAAGACACTTGACGGAACTGTCTTTTGAAATTTTGTTTCCACCTGTTGGATATTTTTTGTAACACGGCTAAACTAAGCTTGACGTAGTAGTTAGCCTACTACGGAGCAGGCTAGTTCAGTGGTATAAATTACCTTGGTTACCTTGGTAACTGAGCGGGGATTCGTATTAGCTCCAGTAATGGAACGGATCTCTCACTAAAATTAGCCAGATTTATCTAAATAAGCCAGGCTTTTCGCTTATCTAGCTTGATGGAATACCCCCCTGGTTTGAATAACTTTTTTTAGACAGCTAACCATTTATGTGGTTTCCTACGAAAGACAAATAAACTGTCATGTCGATTGGGCTTACGCAATACATTTGATTGGTGGTTGGCATGTCAGTCACTGAGGCTTTCAGGGGTTGTCACTTGACTGTCAAGGGAACAAGGCTGAGGATATTACTTTGAGCAGTGCTACAAAAAAAATTTAAATCAGGGAGACGAAAGAATCACTAATTCCTCGTACTACAGTGTCTCAGCCGGACATCAGTAGCGTGATACATTTCATGGCGTTCTGAATAATTGTCCTTGGCTTAGTGTTACGATAATTATGGGATTCGCAGTTTTTTTACCTTTGCTGTTTTACCAGGAAATAAACAGTGGTAAGTGCTTATCAAACATTAGTTCTGTCAATCATTGAGCTTGGCTTTCTAGCTAGTATGGAATTAGATCGCTGTCAATAATCACAAATAAATGCAGAACAATTCGTAAACGTACTTCCTGATTAATATAAATGGCGTGGTTCACAAATAAATGTGTAAGGATTAACAAATTGTTTTTTGTGATTTATATTTAAGTGATGCTGTTCACAAATAAATGCATATCAATTCAAAAATGTTTTTTTTAGAGATTTATATATAAATTACGTAGTTCACACAAATATGTTAAGGTTTAAACAAATGTAAAAAAAATCTCAAAGCGGTAACATTTATGCGGTGCCTAACATTTGTGGATTACATCGTATACGTGTGTGGATTTTTGAGAGCTTCTTACCACAGCTCCACTCACGAATAAATTTTTTCCAAATGGGCTCTGTAGCCAATCAGATATGACTTTCCCTTTCAGCCAATCACGTACGTTAATACATTGTTTAGGCTTAGTTTTCAGTG